>JALGQZ010000005.1:52170009-52332018 GCA_023105745.1 Austropuccinia psidii
TAAAACTCTTGAAGACCATGTCTTACAAATAGTTAAGAATACCAATCAATTTGCTATACATTTAGCAAAAAGTGACAGTGAAAGGCAGAAATTGAAGAATCAAATAATTGCAAGTGTGGAACAAATTCATAAGAATCATGATCCACATATGCCAAGACATTCTACACCTTTAATTGAAGAAAAACTCTCTGTTAAAGAAAGTCTCACCCCATTCTTAGGAGAAAATGCCTACTCTACAAGAGATATTCCCAAAATAGAAAAATGGCCAACATTCTCTGGTGAAGGAGAATACAACCATATTGAATTCATAAGGACTATTGATATGCTGAAGGAAGACTTTAATATACCTGATGAAATCATAGTGGGAAAATTACATTGTCTGTTTACCAGAACTGCAAAGAAATGGTATTACAAAATGAGGATTGATCATGGTAAACATGATTGGTCTTGGTGGAAATCTGAAGTGATCACCAAATGGGCCAACAATTCTTGGAGGTTTAAAATGGAAAATGCTTTTGAAAGTGCCATTTTTAACTCAGAAAGAGACAAACCACTTACTTGGTTCTTCAAACAAAAAGACAGATTATCTGCTTTACAACCAGATATGTCTGACACTATGATTAATATGAAAATATTAAGAAAGTGTGGAGGAGAACTGGAACATGCTATCAAAAGCAGATGTGTGGAACCCTGTTCAACAGAGGACTACATTAATGCCATGGAAGATATCATTGCCAGAACAAGAATTGGTAAAACTTGGTCTAAGATCCCATCAGAATCCAAGATAACCTCTAAGATTCCCAGAGAGGATAAGAGACCAGAGAGACCTGTCTTGAAGTGTCATAAATGTGGGAGCACTTCACATTTAGCCAACACTTGCACTAAAAAGACAAAAATCAATGAAGTTCAAGTCATTGAAGAAGTTCAGTGTACTGAAGAGAGGGAGGAATCAGATCAAGATTCTGCAGTCTCTGAGGATACACCAATGGAGGACTATCCCATTGAAAACATTACAGCTTTCTTTGAGGTCACAGAAGTCCATACCCACTTGCCACAATACAGTGAAGATTGCTGCAACCTGATAAATATCCAAGATGCCAAAATGTGTAAAACAAAACCTGCCAGAGGAAAAGTTACACTGCTGGAGCATCCTGTATCACATCAGTTTTGATGAGTGATATTGAAGCCAAAGTTAATTTGGATACAGGGGCATTTTGTACTTGTGTAGGCAAAGATTATCTCCAAATTATACTTCCTGAATGGAAAAACCATCTATTACCAATAGAAGGTGTACAATTCAGTAGTGCCAGTAACAATATGTACCCCTTGGGTATATTGGACACTACTATTGTATTTCCACATCCAGCAGGAAGTGTAAGAATGAAAACTGAGATTGTAGTAATGGACAATTGCACATCTCAGCACATCATTCTTGGAAATGATTACTTGAATATGTATGGTATTGATATAAATAACCATAAAGACAGATATTTCACAATTGGAGATAACAAAAGGAAAAAAGTTGCTTTCTCCAATATGCCAAAACAGATATCTGTAGTATCTTCTGTCAAGGGTACTTACAAAGATGAATTTGTGTCTAAGCAACTTGTTGAAGCACAAATTAATCCATCATTGTCACCAAAGATGAGGAATGAACTTATTGATGTATTATACACATACAATAATGCATTTGCATCTGATAATGAACCATTAGGTGCTATAAGGGGACATGAAATTGATATTACTCTTAATATTGATAGACCATATCCTCCAGTACTTAGAAGACCAGATTATCCAGCCAGTCCCAGAGCTAGAGAGGCCTTGGAAAAACATATCCAAGAGTTAATCCAACTTGGTGTACTAAGGAAAGTAGGCCATAATGAGGAGGCTGAAGTGACAACACCTGTTATCATTGCTTGGCATAATGATAAACCAAGAATGGTTGGAGATTTTAGAGCTTTGAATACCTACACAGTTCCAGATAGGTATCCAATCCCTAGAATCCAAGAAACCTTGACTCAATTGTCTAAAGCCAAGTATATAACATCAATGGATGCATTAAAAGGCTTCCATCAAAATGTTTTGATGCCTAAAGCTAGGAAATTACTTAGAACTATCACTCACTGTGGTATTTATGAGTATCTTAGAATGCCATTTGGCATTAAAAATGCTCCATCCCATTATCAAAGGATGATGAACACCATCTTTCCTACAGAATTGTCTGAAGGATGGCTCATCATTTATATGGATGATATTATCATATGTTCTGATTCATGGTCTTTGCACCTTGAAAGACTTGCAAGAGTACTTCATAAAGTTGAAGAAGTGAACATGAAAATTTCACTTAAGAAATGCAATTTTGTTTTTGAAGAACTCAAAGCATTAGGACATATTGTTTCTGGTTTGAGCTTGGGTATTGACAAGAATAAAGTGGCAGCAGTGCTACTTAAGCCAATACCCCAGAATAAAAAAGAAATGATGTCTTTTCTTGGATTTGCTAGTTACTATAGGCAACACTTGAAAGAATTTGCAATTCTAGCCAAATCAATCTATAGAATATGTGATCAACAGACTGTATTTGAGATGACACAGGAGAGAATTAAAGCTTATGAGAAGATAAAGAAAGCCCTTACAGAAGCACCTTTACTCCTCATGCCTGACTGGAATATTCCTTTTAAATTGTAAATTCATGCATGTGGAGATGGATTAGGGGAAGCCCTACATCAAATCCAAATTATTAATGACAAACCTACAGAAGGACCAGTTTGTTATATCTCAAGACAAATAAAACCAACAGAAGCCAGATATGGTGCAAGCCAAATGGAGTGCTTATGTTTGGTATGGGCACTTGAGAAATTACACTATCACCTTGATGGCAGTGTTTTTGAAGTGATAACTGACTGTAATGCAGTAAAATCACTCCTTAACATGAAAACTCCCAACAGACATATGTTGAGATGGCAAATAGCTATTCAAGAATATAGAGGAAACATGACTATAGTTCATAAAGCAGGAAACATTCACAAGAATGCTGATGGACTTAGTAGATGGGCTTTAGCCAACACTCCTGATAACCCAGCTTATGTACCTTTGGAATCTGAACCACAGATTCCAATTGAAGGAATTAACATAACTGATATTGGGACTGAATTCTTTGAAGAGGTCATAGAGTCTTATAAACAAGACAAGAATTGCCATATCTTGACTTCTTTATTAGATAAAGACTGCAAGGATACATCTTTAATTAATGCACTTGATGAAGTTTGGAAAAATTCCTATTCTGAAGGAAGATTTCACTTGTTTGATGGGATCATTTACCACAGAACAAAACATTCTTGTGTTATGACATTGTGCAGTAGATTACTTATCAATACCATTCTTCATGAATGTCATGATAGTATCTACTCTGGACACCTGTCAGAAGACAGAACACTTGAAAAAGTGAAGAACTGTGCATGGTGGCCATCTTGGAGGAAAGAAACCATTGAATATTGCCATACCTGTGATAGATGCCAAAAAGCAAATAGGAGCACAGGCAAGAAATTTGGATTGATGATCCATATTCAAGAACCAAAATCCCCTTGGGAAGTTGTTCACATGGATTGGGTCACAGCACTTCCTCCAAGTGGTGACAAAAGTTATAATGCTTGCTTAGTCATTGTAGACAGATATAGCAAAACTCCCATATTCTTACCATGTCATAAAGATGACACTGCTATGGATAGAGCTCTTCTTTTATGGAGTATAGTTATTTCTAATACAGGATTATTTAAGAATATCATAAGTGACAGAGATCCCAAATTCACATCTGCACTTTGGACCAATCTTCATAGATTGTTTGGGACTAAGTTATCATTCTCTACAGCATATCACCCTCAAACAGATAGGCTAGCAGAGAGGATGATTCAGACTTTAGAAGACATGATCAGGGGATTCTGTGCTTATGGATTAGAATTCAAAGACTCAGATGGCTTTACCCATGACTGGTGCACTCTGATACCTGCATTAGAATTGGCATACAAGACATCAGTCCATTCTTCCACAGGACAAACTCCTGCTATGTTAGAGAAAGGATGGAATCCAAGACTCCCAGCAGACACACTGAGGAAAGACTTGATTGACATTCATCCTACAGCTTCCAGCTTCAAGATAATGCTTGATAAAGTGAAACATCATGCAAAACAAAGTATGGATGATGCTTTTGATTATGCAAAACAGAAGTGGGACAAGAGTCATAAAGTACCAGACTTCAAAGTAGGGGACTTAGTTTTAGTTTCAACCTTGAATTTTAATAATATCAAAGGCCCAAAGAAACTTAAAGATTCTTATGTAGGACCTTTTATTATTGTTGCTTTACATGGAACCAATGCAGTTCAAGTGGAATTGAGTGGTGAATTGGAAAATAAACACCCTACCTTTCCAGTCAGCTTGTTAAATCCTTATCAACCAGCTGATAAAGAATTGTTTCCTTTAAGAAACCCAACTCCTTTAACTGTACCACCTGTGGAACAGAATAAAGACAAAAAGATAAAGAAAGTCATTAAAGAAAGGAGACTTAGGGGTAAAAATCAAAGAGAATATCTTGTCAAATATAGAAATCCAGTACATGAAGATGAATGGATGGCAGACTCAGAAATACCTGACTCAGATAAACTCTTAAGAAGATTTAGACATGAAAGAAGGCCACAAGCCTGAATATGTCTATAAATGTGCTTTAAATTACTTGATCTGAGTGATGTGAAGAGGTTGGACAGTGGACATTAACCCCCTTTGGGGCCTTATTCTTTTATCACTAATAAAATTGTAGGACAATTTTATTTTTTGGTGGGAGGGAATGTGAGCCTTGAGGTATATTTTACATACCCAAATAGGCCACAATTATCTTAAAAAGAAATTTTGAATTATGCACAACTCATAAGTCATGCATATATCCAAAATTCATCATTTTCAATTTCAGAAAAGATGAATAACTTTTTATTGAGTAAGTAAGTCCATGGATTTAAGACCAGATTTGGATTCTACACAAAAATTCACCTAGGGTAGCCCCATAGAGTGAATAAGCTCAATTTAAGTATTTGAGGTGGTAAAATGGAAAATACTTCAATACCACATCATTAATACCACATAAAAGATCCGTGAAAATGTTTGTTTTTCTTGATTTTAAGCCAAAATAATGGGAAAGTGAGAAATCCCATGTTACATATACACTAAGGATAGTGTTATGCATGTTTTGGGCACTTAATATCATGGTATTCTTACATGGACTTTTGGTACACCCATAGTGGATATCTCACTTTAAGCTTAATTTTCTATTTTTACGTGAAAAATAAGTAAGGGGGACAAAAGACATCAAAGAGAGCCAGGGTACCCAACTTCTGAGGCCTCAGAGGCATGGATAGCTCCAGAGCATGGATCCATGGCTCATCTTGGCCCAATTGGTAAACCAAAACTCTTTGGGAACTTGGTTACCAAGTTACACCTACTGTAATCATAAGAAAATAGCAAATAACCTGCTATTTTGACGTGCCAAGGAGGTAATGAGCTACTTAGACTCCTGTAACCACGTCAATTCTTGATGAATTTCCATGACTAGACCCTAAAAGAGTAATTAAAACCCTTTTGGGACATACATTCATTGATTTAACTCATAGCAACCAGCAAAATACTGCTATTTGCAATTCTACGTAGAAATGAGGTAAAAACTTCAAAAATTCATTAAAAATACAATTCTTAATGAATCTTTGTGAAACTTTAAGGACTAATAGAGAGCTGTATTATCTATGGTTCAACCAAAAAGAATTATGGTTTTACTAATAAAATTAAAAGTTTTACTTACAGTCCATTTCTGACCATTCTATGTGAAACACTGAATCTTCAAAAATTCACAGTAATTACAACCTGTGATGAAATTGGCAATAACATTGATAACTTTGAGAAATCAATGATTATTTTAGAATAAAAGAAGATTTACAGATGTTACTCCTTTTATTCTTAACCATATTGGGGTTGGTAGTCACGTAAAAGCATCAATTAAGTAATTAAGATAATCTTACATGACAACTGATGATGCAATCAATAATCCAAAAGGGTTTATTGTTTTCTCACTCACTGGTTTTTCAGTTTGCTCCATGGCACGCCTCTGTGAGCTGTTGTTGACTTAAAAGAGGCCTCCTCTTGCTGTTTTTTCCAAGAATCATCTTATCAATTTATTAAATCATTATTACCAACAAGTAAGTATTAGTTACAGCTATTCTTAAGTGTTTTAAATCTTTCAGAATCAACCAGAAAGACGTGAAATCATAGAATCCAACTATATATTGTTGTAATACTGTTATAAATCCTTTTGATCCCTTAAATCCACAATTCCACGTCAAATTTCTCTACTTTTATCTATCAATAAGTTCTTTGGAGTATTAGTGAGTCATTTATCTTTAATTCTTAAAGTTTTTCTCTAGTAATAGTTTTCTTCAAGAATTATCTTTATAATTATTCTTGTAAAAGATAATTATATATTAAAATAATTTTATTATTTTAATAAAAGAAGTTTTTATTATTAAATTCTTCTTGTAATTGATTCTTGTAGACAATTACTGCTCACAGTTATAATCACTAGTAGTGTATAACACGTGAAAGAAATAATTTTATAATTATTTAATTGTGGTTATAATAATTTTTTATTATTATATTTCATAAGAACAGACATAGTACTGTTGATTAATAGTAATATTATCATCAGTTTCATAGTAAAATCTTACAATCAATATAGATGATTAACCATCCTTCTGATAATTCTTCAGGAAATATGGTATTCATCATCCATTGATAATGGGAAGGTGCATTTTTATGCCAAATGGCATTCTTAAGTATTCCAAAATCCCACAGTGGACTATTATCCTCAGTAGGTTCTTGGCATTGTCTGTTAAGACATTTTGATGAAAACCCTTCAAAGCATCCATTTCTGTAATGACCTTAGCTTGTGACAATTGTGTCAATGTGTCATGGATTCTGGGTATTGGATATCTGTCTGGAACTGTATAGGTGTTCAGGGCTCTGAAGTCTCCTACCATTCTTGATTTTCCATTCTGCCAAGCTATAATGACAGGTGTAGTGACCTCTACCTGTTCATTATGTCCTACTTTTCCTAATACTCCAAGGTCCATTAATTCTTTAATGTGTACCTCCAAGGCTTCTCTAGCCCTTGGACTAGCTGGGTAAGCAGGTCTCCTTAGTAAAGGTGGGTAAGGCTTTTCCACATTAGGAATTATATCCACCTCATGCCCAATTAGGGCAACTAGTGGCTCCTTGTCAGTTGCAAAGGCATTTTTGTACTTAAATAAGAGGTTAATCAGTTTTTCTTTCATCTTTTCTGTTAATTCTTGATTGAATTCTGCCTGTTTGAGTTGTTCAGATATAAAAAGTTCCTTTTCTGGACTTTTCTCTTCATTCTTAATAACTGTAATTTGTTTTTTGTTATTTAAGAAGCCAAAATTTTGTCTTTTGTTGTCTCCTATGGTAAAATATATATCTTTTTGGTTAGAGATATCTATGCCATAAATTGATAAGTAGTCATTTCCAAGTATGAAGTGATTACTAGTACAGTTGTCCATTACTACAAACTCTACTTTAATCCTGACACATTGTTAAGGGTGAGGAGAGATTAGTGTTAAATCAATTATTCCAAGGGGCTTCATGCTCTCACTTGCACTATAAATTTGACACCTTGTATTGGCATGAGTTTTTCTTGCCAGTCTGGGACAATGATTTTTAAATAACTTTTACCAACACAGGTGCAATATGCTCCTGTATCCAAGTTCAACTTTCCTTCTTGGTTATCAACCATAACAATACTTATACTTTATTTTCCAGCTGTATATCCCATTCCTCTTGCAGGTTTGGCTCTATACATTTTGGCATCTTGTATATTTGTCAGGTTTGTGTCAGATGTTCCGACTTGTGGTAAGTTTGAGTTAACATCTAGTACTTCATAAATTATATCAACATTATTAATTTGTGCATTAATTATATTGATTTCATCACTTTGAGAACTTTCTGACTCTTCTGTTTCTTTTTCAGAGTCAGATTCCTCCTCTTTGTCATTGTGGTTTTCTGTTTTCACAATTTAATTAATCTTTGCCTTTTTGAGGCAATTATTTTCTAAGTGTCCAATACCTCCAAATTTATGGCATTTTCTTTGCTCATTATTTTTGGATGTATTGGGCTTGAAAGCTTCTTTTGATTTATCTTTTTTGATAAATGGCTTATTTGGACTTTTAATGTCCAATTTCTTCCAATTTCTGCCAATTTTTGTTCTTGTCACTATGTCCTCTTCTGTGGAGCATGGTTCTATACACCTGCTTCTTAGGGCATGCTCTAGCTCTCCTCCACATTTCTTAAGTATTTTTGTGTGCACCATTTTTTGTGACATTTCTAGGTACAATGCATTGAGTCTTTCAACTTGTTTTAAGAACCAAATTGAAGGTTTGTTTTTGTCTGGGTCAAAAATAGAATTTTTAAATGCATTTTCTATCTTGTACCTCCAGGCATCATTAGCCCACTTGGTGATTATTTCTTGTTTCCACCAAGACCAGGTATTTTTGCCATTTGATTGCCTTATGCCATAATACCATCTTTTTGCAGATTTTTCAAACAATGAATGTAATTGTTCAGTGATCAATTCATCTGGTATGGCATAATCTGCTTGTAGCATGTCAATTGTTTTGATAAATGACATGTGGTCATATTCACCTTCTCCTGTGAATGTTTGCCATTCTTTTAATTGAGGTGCTTCCTTCATTAAGACTTGGTTATTCTCTTGATGACTCAAGTCTGTCATTAATGTATTTGTTAATTCTTCTTTTGGTTTAACAGGGATTCTTCTGTGAGAAAATGGGGTTGATAACTTTGGCATATTTGAGTTAGCCTCATTAATTTTATCCATTTTTTCAGTGATAAGCCTTATTTCACTTTGAATGTCATCTTTCAGATGCATTCTTGCTTCATCACTCTTTTCCACATGGTCCAAAAGTAACTTTTGGTGTGATGAAGTCTTTTCTTCAGATTTTTCTACAGAAATGCTTAATTTGTTTAATTGTTCTGTAATATTATCAATACTCATGTCATAATTGATTGTGAAAGTTTTTTCTTTGATATCACTTATGTATTTGTACAACTCTTGTTGTCCTTGTATCAATTTCTGAGTATAATCAATTAATACTTTTGGTTTATTATTTTAAATCATAAATTTTGTGTTATCAATTCCTGTTTTATTTTGTACAACAAGTTTTGTTAAGGATGATAAGCTATTATTTATTTCTTGGAAAGATAATAAACTATTTTTAATGTCTTTAAGAGGTAAAATACTATTTTTAAGCTCTGTTAAAGTATTTACAACATCAGGAGACAAGGTTATTTCTTTGGAAAATGGGGTTGTCTCATTCTTTGCTCCTCTTTGTCTTTGAATTTCATCAAGGTTCTGGCCATGTTGAATACATTTTCCATAGCATCCTTTTGGATTTTTGGAATCCTGTAGCTTGGGGAATATGGTTTTCTCCAATTCTTTTTCTTGTTCTTCTTCCCTTCTTGGGGAAGTGGGTTGGCTTGGGGCTTGCTGGTAGAAGCTACTGGGGCTTCTTTGGTTGCCTCCTTCTTTTTGGCATGATACTCCTTGATCTTTTTGATTTGAGGTTTGGATGATAGTGAGATCCATCCATTGGAGTATCTCACTATTCCCTCCTCTTTGAGGAACTTTTTCAGGATGTGCCAGGAGTTCATCACTCCTTGGTGTATTTGGGGAAACATTTCCCAATCCTTGTGTTTGTGCACTGTGTAGTACTGTTTGTACTGGCTCATGTAAATGTCTATTTGAGCCCTCTGAATGTGATTTGTACCTGTTTGAGTCACTCATACTTAGTTCCAATTCTGGTTCAGATATCATGGGCATTTCTGGGACTTGCCTTTGGGATAAGGCACTTCCTTGTGTGGATTCTGTTCCACTGGGGATATTGCCCTTCCTTTTCCCTTTTGAGGAATCAATTCTACCTCTGAGTCCAGCTCCATCTGATTGGATGGAGTATTGCGAGCCTCTTCTGGTAGTCATATTTTAAGAAAAATAAGAAATAAGAGGATTTCAGAACAGGAATTCTTCTTATGTCAATTTATAAAGGAGGTACTCACCTTCAGAGTCCTGAATCCTGGGTCCTGGAAAGTCTAATTTCTTAGCTTTCTTTTTCTTATTGATTATTGGTGTTGGAGAGCTTTGACAAGTTTCTTCCACCAATCTTTCAACATTGGTTTGGTTGTCCTCTGTTGGATTGTCTTCAAACACTAAAAAAGACAAATAAATATAAGTTTTTTATATAAGAAGTGTTATTTTTGGTAAGATATGGCAATTTTCCATGTAGAAATTGCTTTTATATCTTTAAAAAGTGAAAATAATTAAAGAAATGAAATTAAAATGAATAAAATAACTTTTTTATTGGTTTTTAATATTTTTTAATATTTTTTAATATTTTTTATGTTTTTATTTTTAAAGAATAAAATAAAAATGAATATGATTCTTTTATAAAATTAATTTATAATATAAAATTATTTTTGATTTATAAAATATCTTTTTTAATTGCTAGAGTCACTCAAAGAAAGTTCTTGCAAGTCTAAGGATGTGAAAAACCACGTGTAAGACAGTACAATTGCTTTCTAAATGGCTCAATAGCTTTTAAAATCAATAAATATAAAATTATTATATAATTTTATGATTATAATTATGATTTATTATTGGATAAACCCAATTAGAATCTCTTTTAAAGGTCTTTTAGAGTAAATATCACGGCCAGGCCCCCAAATGTAAGGTTTGACTATGAAACAATAAGTAAAAATTACTAATATTTTAATTATTGTATTATGAATGTCCTTATAAATGAAATAAATAACATAAAAAGAATTATAATAATAAAAAATTATTATAATTATGGTGTAAAATAATCATATTATTAAATAAATATAATAATATAATTTATATTATAAAAAATAATATATATAAAATAAATATATTAATATAAGATAATTAATTTATTTAAAAGCACCATATTATTGTTACCAACAAATAATAAAGGCGTAAATAATTTATTTTTATTAATAAAAAACAATTAATAACAATGATATTACCAATATTAAAGTTATAAATTAATATAAATACTATTTATATCAATTATAGAATTATTGAAAGTAATAATAGAGAAAAATTATTATAATAAGAGAAATAACCTACTTTTAATGCTTAATATAATAATTTTGAATAAATTTATGCTTAGAAATGTAAATACAACTTATTTATATTGTAGTTACAATAAACTTGAGAGAAATTACAAATTTTCTTGGTTTTATGTGGAATTGAGGTTTAGAAGAGAAATTCAAACAAAACAATTAAATAGTTGCAATAATCACATCAAAGATGGAGATTATTATAAGATTATCCTTGTTCTTTAATAATATAAAAGTTTTATATATAAAGAATAAAGAAATTACCTTTTTATTTAATGATTTAATGTTTTGTAAGCATCTGAGGGGGAAATAGATTAAAAAGAGCTCTATTTATATTAAATTCCTTCCTCCTAGAGTCCAACAGGATTCTAGTAGACGTGCACTGATCATATCCACTGGAATTGATCAATAATTCAAGGTTTGGTGATGATTAAATCATGATCAAACCATATTATCTCATTATTACGCCATTATTTAGAGTGATCACTATAACTCTAAGTTTGATGAAGTCAAGGCTTGGCAGAACCCCAAAATTCGTGGATTCTATTAGTTTTAATCATAAACTAACAGTATTCACCAATTTTATCACTAATATGACCGTTAAGCTTAATTTAAGGTTACAGTGAGTGATCATAAATGATCGAATTAAGCTCAAACTTTGATCCTTAATGACTTTTAAGTTTTACACGCTACAGAAATTCAGAAAGTGAATTCTAATAGCTTGGAATAAACGTATTATTCTGCCAAGAGCATTTCATTACATCATCAAAACTCTAATGTTGATGGTTTTTCTTGTAACTCATCTTTTCTGTCAAAATCTAATATTTTAACCTTCAAACCATGATTTCTTGGGGTTATACCTTGAATATTATAATAAAAAATACATCGTCCTTCACGAATGAACTAGTAGAATCCAACTGTCTACTTATTTTTAAGTTTGGACCACTTTCACAACAAAGTGGTCAACAGCTTGATTGATTTTAATCAATAATCCCTTACAGGTTTCAACCTTGTTTATAGCTTGTGGAGTAAGCTTCATTTCTGTATTCCTACAGTAATTACGTGATGACTTTATTTTTGATTCATCCTTCTATCATGCATATTTCAAAAGATATCAGGTAAAATCCTTGAATATATGCGTTGACCAAAAAAGTGCATATATTCAGCTTAACTCCCTAAGTATTGACTTTGGAGATTAGCTTCTTAATTGTTTTATGTGTGGAAATTAATGGAGAATAAAATGGTACAATTTCTTTTACATGTTTCTTAATTGTTATTTGAAATAATTAAGGATTTATGTTTTTTATAAGGTATTATTATTTATAACTCATTAAATATTGACTTTACAGATATGCCATAAAAATGGCATATGTGTATTTTACCATGGGGAATCCAATTGTATAATTTATTTCACATTTATATTCATTTTCTTTTAAGTTAAACCAGGTTTTATGCCAATTAATTGCATTTTTGGGGGTTAAGGTAATTATTTTTAATGTATAATTATTTTAAATATTTCTTGTGACCTTTTTGGGTATGTCGTCATATCTCAAAGGTTCACATTAAGGCTAGAGTGGGGCAAAGAAGACATTATTTTATAGCCACTAATTTTCTTAATTCAAAAGTAAAATTTACTCCAATCAGTCGTGAGAAACATAATGACAATAGAAAAGCCAATTATGGCATCATTGAACCCTGGTTTAGACCAAAAAGGGCTGTTTTTGGTCATTCTAGTCCCTTAAATCAGCCATTGCCATAGTAATACCTGGTTCCAAGAATTCAAAACACATCAGAATGTGTGTAGGAGATGTCAAAACCAGTTCTAACTGTCTTTACTAAGAGGATTTTAGCTTAAGGGTTGCTTCACCCTCTTGCCAACAGTAAAGCATGCCCTGGTTGGTATCAAAGCCTCATAATCAATTGAGCCATGGACACTGTGACTAAATTACAGGCAAAGCGTGATAAACCTTTTCATGAATTTTGACATCCCACACCTTTCAGAAAGGAATTAGGGGGGAGTCTGGCACCCTTGGAGCCAATATTCCTTCCCCGGAAAATTGAAATTTCCAATTTATCTTTTATTTACTTCCTCATCATGTATTATAATAGAAATTTACATATTGAAATCAATCAAAAGATTACAGTACACAGCTATAATAATTGATACTTTATATATAAATTTAAGTTCACTGTTTTAATACATGTGCACATTTTGCTTTTTCAATTGAAAATACACACCTCAATTTTTAAACAAGAATTTATGGTTAACACCACATGTGGTAGTAAATTAATTATGGTTTGGAGTATTTTCAGATTCTGATACAGAAAACACTTTAAGCTTAATTTAAGCTTATATAGAGTTGAGTTACAGAATTTTCATTCAGAGGTGACCCCACCTTAGCTTTTTATGAGGAATCAAATGGTGAAAAAATCTTCAAAAGTCTATTCATTGGAAAAAAATATATCATAATTTTTATTCAGCTTTTCTCCAAAAATATTTTAACTTTAATGTTTTTGTTGAAAGATTATTTTTACCTAATTTTTTCAAGTAAAGATGTATTTTCACAATTTTAAATCTAAATTTAATTTAAATTTTATATTATAATAATATTTGAAATTTTGTATATAAACTTTATATTTATATTTTACTTTTTTGTTTGTATAATAGATAAATTTATTTACTTATTAATAATTTTAACCTGATTTTGTTATTTGTGGTCTTTTGGTCATATAAAAACACTTCTAAGGCTCACATTCCCTCCTCCTAAAAAAGAATATTACTTTGTAATATTTTTATTTCTAGTATGTATTACCCTTCTAAAAGGTTTGGTAGCTGTAGGTATGTCTTTTCTGCTAACCATTCATCTTCAAAAGCTGGGTCACTGTACCTGAAAAGGTATTCCCTTACTTTATTAGATCTTAATTTCCTTTCCTTGTGAGCTTTGGTAATTTTATTAGTACCAGATGACTCCAAAGGTGGTATATTCTGGGGAACTTTATTCCTTAAGGGGAATTTTTCAGCCTCACCAGATTTCTAAGACTTTACCAAGCTCACTGGAAATGTATTATTCCTATTACTAAGCTCCTCCGACAATTATACTTTAACAAAATTTTCCCCATGAAGGGCCTTTATAAAAAAAAGGTCCTGCAAAGGAGTCTTTGAGTTTTTTGCATCCTTTGATTTCATTGAAATTAGTGGTAGATGAAAGTACCAAATCCCCTGTCTTTAAGTCTGGAGAAGCATGTGACCTGTCCCATTTGTCTTTTGAACATGCAAATGAGTCTTCCATTAATCTTAATGCATGCTTCCTAGCTTTACCTAGCATTCCTTTGAAGCTAGAAGCTGTGGGATGTATCCCAACAAAATCTTTCCTCAAGGGATTTTGTGGTAGTCTGGGATTCCACCCTCTTTGTAGAATAACATGAGTCTGATTGATACTGGCATGAATAGATGTTTTATATGCTAATTTAGTGCATGTAGAAGAGTACACCATTCATGGATGAATCCATCAAAATCTCTAAGCTATAGGCCACATGCACAAAGTCTTCTGACCATGTCTTCCAAAGCTTGCCTCATTCTTTCAGCTAGACCATCAGCCTGTTGGTGGTAAGCTGTAGAGAAGGATAACTTTGTTCCAAATAATTGGTGAATGTTTTTCCATAGTACTGAGGTAAATTTGGGATTCCTGTCACTAATGGTGCTTGTAAATATGCCAGTCAATGATACTAATCTATTCCATATCAGAAGAGCTGTATCCATGGCTGTATCATCTTTGTTAAATGGCAAAAAGAATAGAGTCTTACTGAACCTGTCAAAAATCACTAGTCAGGAATTATAGCTTCTATCACCTCCTGGTGGTAGGCCAGTTACCCAATCCATATGCACAATTTACAAAGGTCTACTGGCTTCTTGTATTTTGATCATATTTCCAAGTATTTTTCCAGTTGATTTATTTTCCTTTTGACATTTCTGAAACATTTTTTTTCCACATTGGCCACCATATGCAGGTTTTGACTTTCTCCCTTGTTATATTGTGTCCTGAGAAGGGACTGTGATGGCATCTTTTCAATACAAGATGGATTAAGAATCTGTCTACCACTTTCATTACACATGTGTATTTGGTCCTATGGTAGATTATTCCATAAAGTAAATTAAATATTCATTTATCAAATAACTTCTTCCATATTTCATTTAAGGCATGTAAAAAGGAGTTATATTTAGAGTTTTTATTAAGTAATTGGCATATGATGCTAAAACTCTTATCCTGAGTATAACTGTTCCTTACTTCCTCAAAAGACGTAGTGTTCAGGTCTGTAACACTGATTCCTTCTATTGGGATTTGTGGGGAAGCTTCTTCTGGCACATAAATATGATTTTCAATGTCATTTGGTAATGCCCATCTGATTAGTCCATCTGCATTTTTGTCAATATTTCTGTCTTTGTGTATAATGGTCATATTACCCCTATACTCTTGTATGGCTATTTGCAATCTGAGCATATGTCTGTTGGGTGTTTTCATGTTTAGAAGTGATTTAACAGAAGTAAAATCTGTTTTAACTTTAAAAACAGATCATTCAACAAAGTAATTAAGTTTTCCCAAGGGCCAGAAAAGATATAAACATTTCATTTGACTTGCTTCATATCTGGCTTCAGTAGGCTTTATTTTCCTAGACATGAAGCATATGGGTCCTTCCACAGGCTTGTAATTAATAATTTGGACTTGATGAAGTGCAGCTCCTAGCCCATCTCCTGATGCATCAATATAAAGTTTAAAGGGCAGCTTAAAATCTGGAATCAGTGAGAATGGAGAAGTGGTTAAGGCTTGTTGCAGGGATTCAAAGGCTTTGACTCTGTCAACAGTCATTTCAAATACTGTGTCTTTGTCACAAAATTTAAAAAGAGGTCTTTTTATGGATGCAAAGTCTTGAATGTGCTTCCTGTAATATCCTTCAAATCCCAAAAATGACCGGATTTCTTTTTTTTCTGAGGCATAGGCTTTAGTAGCGCTTCTGAAGCTTTGTTTTTGTCAATTCCATGGGATATAACAGATACTACATTTCCTAGGGCTTTTAGTTCCTCAAATCCAAAATGACATTTTTTCAAAGGAATTTTCATGTTTAAAGATTGGATTTTCCCCAAAGCTCTGGATAATCTGTACATATGTACCTCCCAAGTCTTATAACAGATAGTTATGTAATCAATGTAAGTGATTAACTATCCTTCTGAGAGTTCTTCAGGGAATATTTCATTAATCATCCTTTAAAAGTGTGAAGGTGAATTTTTTATACAAAAAGGCATCCTTAAGTATTCATACACCCCACGAAAAACACTAATTCTCAAATATTTTCTTGCTTTTGGTGTCACTACATTTTGATTAAATACCTTTAAGGAATCAATAATGCTTATGTAGACTGCTTGAGATATTTTAGTGGGGGAAATTTGGATTTTTTGGTATGTGATACCTGTTTGGTACAGTGTAAGTGTTCATAGCTCTAAATTCCCCAACCATTCTGGATTTTCCATTATGCTATGCCACTATTATTGGTGTAGTTATTTCTACCTCTTCATTGTGGCCAACCTTTATTATCACACCAAAGTCTAGGAGTTATTTAATGTGAAGCTTAAGGGATTCTCTTGATTTTGGGCTTTCTGGGTATGCAGGCCTTCTGAAGAGTTGTGGATAATGTCTCTGAATGTTCAAAATAGTGTCAGCTTTGTGGCCAATAATTGCAACTAAAGGTTATTCATCTGATGCAATGGCTTTGTGGTCATATAAAAGGGTAGAGATTTCATTTTCCTGTATATAATTAAGATGAATAACTACTTCAGCCTCAATCATTTTTTCTGAACTGCTTCTATAAACTTTAGTTTACTGGTGATATGTTTTTACTGTAATTTGTCTTTTAAAAGCTAAAATGGCAAATTTTTGACACTTATTGTCCCCAATTGTAAAGTATCTGTTTTTATTTTTATGTAAATCTATTCCATACATGATTAAATAATAATTTACCAATATGAAAGGGTACTAGCGTGGCTTTACTTATAGACAAATTAAGCAGTAATTCCTAAATTTGCATTTATATGTGGAAATATTACAGTGGTATAAAATATACCCAATACTTTCATTGACTTTTATTCCATCAATTGTTAATCATTGATCTCTAAAATTTGGTACAACGTTCTTGAGAAAATATTTCCCAACACAAGAGCAGAAGACTCCTGGGTCAAGTAAACATGTAGTGGATTATTTATCAATTACCACTTTGGTTATACAGGAATTACCAGCTGTATAACCTTTCCCCCTGTTTGGTTTGGTTTTCATAAGTTGTGAATCTTGGATCCTTGAAAAATTAAGTTGACTATTGCTCAATTGTGGCAAGTGGGAATAATATTCCATGATGTCAAATGTTACACTGATATTTCCTATATTTTTGGAATATTCAGAAAATAGTGATGATTTATCATCTGAATTTTCTTGACTTACATCATCTTTTTGAACATCAGGTTCCTTTTAAATTTAAGTTTCATTTATTTTTCCTCTTTTTGGACATGTATTAGCTAAATGTGTGGTGTTCTCACTAATATGGAGCTTTCTGATTGTATCTGCAGATTTTTATTTCATATTTTTAAAATTTTCTTTGTGATTTTGTTCACAGAGTCTTTTCAAGGTGTATTGAACCTTGTTTTAAGATTCACCCTACTAGAATCCATTCTGGTTCTGGTGGTTACTTCTTTTAATATATTGATAATATCTTCTGTTGAAGATTTCTCAGTAGTTCTTCTTTTGACAGCATGTTTCAAGTAACCTCCACAGTGCCTCAGAGGTTTTCTGTGAATCGTAAATTCTGACATGTCAGGATATAACTCTGTCAACTTTTTTTTTTTTTTGGAAAAACCATGGTAAATATTTGTCTTTGTAATCATTAAGTTTAGCAGAGTCAAAGGCTGTTTCCACTTTAAATATCAAAGCATCATTGGCCCACTTATTGACAATTTGGGTTTTCCACCAAGTCTAAATTTGGTGTCCATGTGCGTCTCTTAGCTTAATATACCATGCACTAGCTGATTTGGTAAAAAAGGTGTTAAATTTTGCTTTTACAAATCTTTCTGGTAACTCAAAGTCTTCTTTGATCATGTCAATACCTCTGATAAAATCCATATGGTCATATTCTACCTCACCACTGAAGTGAGACCATTATTTGAGTTTTGCTAGTTCTTTAAAGATTGCTTGGCCCATTGATGGTTCCAAGTTATGGAAAGAAGTGGAAAATTAATTCTTTATTTGTGAATTTTCTACATCCAATACTTGTGGGTTGTCATTTCTTGTACCCTCATTTTATTTTAGAGGTGTAGAAATAAGTGGTATGGTGTGCAATAATTGTTCAATATCATTCATTTTACTGGTGCTAAATATTTGTGAATTTCCAAATCAATTCCAAAATCTTTGAATTAAATTTATCAACTAAATTTAATAAATTTCTTCTTTAATTGTCATTTCTTGAAATAATTTTGTTTCTCTAGTATTATCAGAAATGACTTGATTCAACTTCATTGTGAATTTTGGTACTGCCTCTTGTTAGGTGTCAAAACACTTTTTCAAGGCAATGTTATATGTATTTAGTTTAGTAAATTAATTTAACATATCATCAAGGACCTTCTTATTATATGCTTTTATAATACATATGGCTTGTTTTATTCTTGTTTCACTTAATTCATCAATATTTCATCTGGAATATTTATATGTTAACTCTTTTATAATGGTAGATTGTCCATTTATCTTATTTGCAAATTAACTTTCATTACTTGATGTTTCAATTGTTATTAAACCTTTTCTAAAACACATAAGTGTTTAATTTAGGGGAGTGATATTTCCACGCCTTAACCTAAAACTTACGCCTACGCATAAAATTGTGGATTGAGATACGCCTTCACGCCTTTCATAGATGTAGTTTGCTAAATCCACGCATCCAAGTGATTACTAAATCCACCCCCCCATTTTTTTTAATCCAAAATAGCTATAGTTTCACAGTTACCCACTTTCAATTTTGATGTTCATATGAGTCTCTAAGAAAAGTTTTGATAGCTCAGCATATGTCAAAGTACTTGCTAAAGTTGTTCTTACATGAAAAAAATAACCACCATAAGGACAGGAAAATAAAATCCAATCATTGATTTGAATGATTAAAAATGTACACACCTTGCCAAAGTACGCTTCCTCTGTTGTACCTGTAATTCATAAATATAAAATAAGCGGTTCTAAATTTTTCATTAAATAAAACTTCTTATGAATGAACATACCCTTTGCATGTTTATCTCCACTGTATCAGGTGATATAAAATGGTATGCCATTACATTTTTCCTTTGTCCAATACGATGTAGACGATCAATAGCTTGATCTTCAGAAGCTGGATTCCAATGAGGCTCCTAGACATATATTAGATATATAGATTATATTAAAATATTGCCTCATGGTCATATAATCATAATTCATACCATTATAAATACCACATCTGCACAAGTTATATTCAGACCAACCCCTGCAGCCCCTATTGAAGCCACAAGTACTTCTACATTGCTGTTTTCCTTGAATTTCTTAAGTTCTGCTTCCTGTGTAGCTTGGCCTATTGTTCCATCAACACGTGTAAAAATGATCTTATTGTTTTCTAAGACAATTCCAATCCTACCAGTTTATCACAAATAATTGTCAATCAAAAGCTTCATAATTATCAAAGGAAAGGTACAAAGCAGAAGTTTAATATACAAAATAAGCAAAATAACCAAGCTTACAAATCAAGAAATGTTGTAAACTGTGAAAAAATCACTGATTTTGGGGTTGAATTTTTAATGTTTCGGCGTGATAAAAGAATTTTCAGAAGCCTCTGAATTTTAAGCGCTTTGTAGACATGTTTTGACATCAACATGTTCTGTTATGGTACTATTAAAAAACCCCCCTTCTATCTTTGTCCCATATGGTGAGATTATACCTTCAATGTCATATATACTTTCACTAAGCAAGTGATGATTGCAACAAAGGCAAAGCTTGTTTATATACTTGAAGAACATTTCTGGGCCTTGATTAGATGATGATATGAACTCTTTTTAAATATCATTATATCTATCTAACATCCAATCTGAGAGAGGTTCATGGATATAATCATGATTAATTTCAGGTAGATCATTTAAAATGTGGTCCTTGTTTCTTTGTAGACAAAGATGCCTCAGGCATAACTGAAGGGGGCTATAATTTCCTTTTTTGAGCTCTTCCAATATATTTGGTACCCAATTCTCTTGTTTTTCACTTTGAGGTGCTGTAATGAAGGTGATTAGGCTCATTAAGTCATTTATACTGTTTTGAATAGGGGTTCCTGTCAGGCAAATGCGTCTGGATGTTTGTATTGCCCCAATTGCTTTGAAGAAAGTTGACTCCTGACTTCTTATCTGACTAGGTATGTCAATTTAATTATATATCATTCATCAGAATTCCACAATTTATAAATAATAATTTGAAAAACTCACTGGGCCTCATCTAAGACAACTCGGTACCATTCACTATGGTAAATCCAAGAGTTTTCTATATTATTAGGCTTACCAAACTCATGAGCTAACAAATGATAGCTGGATATTACAATATCAGCTTCAGAACATTTTTTCAGTCCAATCTCCTTTCTTTTCTTCCCATGATAGGTGACAATCTTTAGTTGGGATATGTCTGTATGTAATTTTAATTCATCTTCCCAATTCTTTATCAAACGAGGTAAGCATATTATGAGTGTGGAGTGTTTTTGTTTTTTATTAATAAAGTGAATTGATGGTGGAATATCTCTTTTGGAATCTTCAAGAGTCATACATATGAGTGATATGCACTGAATTGATTTCCCTAGTCCCATGTCATCCGCAAGCAGACAGCCCAAGGGAGTATGGCTGAAGGTGTCTTCAAGGTTATTTACTTGCTTCTTTGTGATTCTATGTATCAAATTTATTCTTGTAGATGAGGATGATGGTTTACTTAACCACAGAGAATTTTCTGATTTCCCATTTGGGGCTTCTCTATCTAGGAGAAATGCTAATCCTTGCTTTTGATGAGGCTTGAGTGATGATTTTAGGAATGGTATTACGGATTCAATTTGTGGAAGGTCATTCCCACTTGGAATCTTCAGGAGCTGTGAGTGCAGCTCAGGTGACAAAAATACGTTCTGAGAAGAGATAACAGGCTTGGGCTCGAGGTGTGAGATAAGTGAACACCCACAATGTTCCAAGCTGTTGTATGTGGGTGGTTGGTGAATTAATATTGAATTCTGCCTAATGAGGTCAAATATATCAATGCTTGCTGAGGAAAACGAAAAAAAAACATTACTATTGGAATAGTGATGTTTTTCTTGTTGTAAAGGTTAAACTTGAGAAAGCTTTCAATGAATACTTTCTGGTTGGGGTTTTTCTCTAGATTGGTGTGCCACATGCCAGAAGGACCACAGGATATGAAGAAATTGGGGTCACCCAATAATGGTACAAGTGCAGAGGTGACATCCAGAGGAAGGCTACCACAAGCTTCTCTTTGATGTTGTGTATACAAGAATAAATTTTGACTTGTATGACATAAGAAAATCCAATCATGCGGAGGAAAAGGTTTCTGAATGGGATTAGTGAGGCATACATGGGTTTTCAATATACCAAGGCAATATGGCTTGGAAGAATCCATATTTTGAAAAAAGATTCAGTTTTATCTTGACAGGAATGAATGGTAAATGCAATGAACTGGAGAGCAAGAATATATACTAAAGTAATTTTGATACTAATCAGGCCGGCTTGTGGTTTGCAGTTACTATTTGTATTATAAATAGAAACATGCAACATTAAATAAAAGATTGTTTGAAAAAAAGAGCTCAATTTAGAGAGGCAAGGAAATTTATTCTTGGATATGTCAATATAATTGTATCAAGCTCTGAATGAGAAAAATCTTTCTATTCGAAGTCCTGACTTTGAACAGAATACATGAAGCAAATTCCTAAGGATACTTAAGGACATATATTTCAAGAAAGTCACCAAAGGAAAATATGTACTCAAGTTTGCATCAACCATCCCATTTCATGCATAAGTATCCTAGTCTAAGGTTGAAAAGCTACATCAAAAGAAATGGAAAATTACAAGAAATTTATATCTTTGAAAGCTTCATTTTTTTCTGTTGATGTCTTTGCTTTTCATTTTGAATCCTTTCTTGACGTCCATATGTCTTCTCTTCTTGGGTTATTGGATCCATACATATAAGGCTTTTAGCTCTTGAATATAGCTTGGAGTTGATTTGGAAAGAACAGCCAAAGTGAGTTATGGTGGGAAGTTTATCAAAAATAGGAGGTGGCTGAGTGGTCAAAGTTTTCCAGAGAAGCTCAATAATACCTTGTTTGCGAGAAAAATCCAAAAGTGTGGAGTATTCAGGAAATGAGAGGCCATAGCCACAGGAGCGGATGGGAGATGGAATTGGTTTTATGGCTGCTTTGTCAAAGAATGTGAACAAACCATAAGTCCAAGTATTCATGTCCTTTTCATCTCTATGAACACGATTATGAAAACCATTTGTTGTTATGATTACATTGGAGAAAGACCGTAACTTTTGGTGGAACATTGGATGCCATTCACCTTCATGCCATTCAGGTAGCTGGGCTTCTTGCATGATTTCATTATTCTCACGGGCAGCAGACATAGAAAGAAGCTTGATGCGGGAGGAAACAAAATTTTCAAACTGAGAAAGGGCCATCCATTCTTCATTATCTGCGTCTAATACTTCTGGATTCATTGTGGTCTTCCTGGCATAAACACCTAGTAAAAGGAGAATAAAATTAACAAAAAAACTTGAATATAATTTTCTAAAGACTCACCTAAGGATTTACCACTATCACTTCCACAGCAAAATCCAACTCCTTTCATATGACCATCAATAAGATCACTATTGGATTTAATATGAGGACGATTTTGGGCTAATTTGTAAAGTGATATTATTAATTGATTTAATGAAGTAAAAGTTGAAGAAGGAATATGAAATGGATGCAAGTGATAAATGAAGAGGGGCTCGTGATTTTTTGAATTGAAAACAATTGAAGGATTTGGTGTTTCATTTATGGAAGGTAATAAAAGCTTATTTATTCTATTTGGCTTGGGCTTAACTGGAACTGTACTGAATTTGCCTCTGCTTCTTGATGCATGGTCCAAAATTTGGGTGAGTAATTTTTGTGCAATTTGAAATCTTCTATGTGAATGATTAGATTTCTTATTTAGATATGAGTCATTTTTGGATAAGGGGGAATCATTCACAGCTGGTGAAATAGTCCTTCCCATGGAATGATCCTCAGAATGCAAAAATGACTCATCCTTTCTGTTTGTGCTGTGTAAGCTTGAGTTTTGAAGGGTTTTTGGATGCATTGAGTCACTAATTGATGAAGAAAAATCATTTACAACTGGTGAAATAGTCCTTCCCATGAAATGTTTTTCTTCATCATTAAGTGACTCCATACATTTTGGGAGCTCAATGAGTTGGTATGGTGACTGTTGATTCATGATTGGAGAAAAAGCAAGAAGCGACAGGTGAGGCTTTCCCCTAGAATGATTTTTATTAAAAAAAAAGCAAAATAAGTAAATAAAAATCATGGTTGCGTAAATTTTAATAGAAAAAACAAATAAGTTTTTTTTTTAAAAATGATTGTTGTAACGAAATTGAAAAAAAATTAGTAAATATAAATATAAATTTTTTATTTTAAACAAATCAGAGTTTACGGTTGAATTAACACCAAAACATCCAAAAAAATAAAATTCAACAAAAAAAAAACAAAAATAGTTTTTTTGGAAATTAAATCAAAAAAATAATAATAAAATAAAAATCAAAAATATTTATTTTTAAAAAAAAATCGCTGTTGCTGCAGCTTAAATTGTTGAAAAAAATAATTAAGAAGTAAAAAAAATGATTTTTCTTTTAAATAAAATTTTTTTTTAAAAAAAAAAGATTTTTTTTTTGGATTTTTTTGATTGTAATCAAAATAAATAAAAAAAATTAAATATTAAAAAATAAAAAATAAGATTTTTTTTTTTTGGAGTGCTGGGGCTGTAAGAGCCCCAGAAAGCAATTTAAATAAAAAATAAAAATAAAAAAAAATCATTTTTTTTTAATCTTTTTTTGATTGCTGGGAGTGACCAATTTAAATAAAAAAAAAATAAAATTTAAATAAAATTTAAAAAAAAAATTAAAAGTTTTTTTTTCAAAATAAAAAAAAAAAAATATAAAATTAAATATTAAAAAATAAAAAAAAAATGTTTTTTTTTCATCAAGCAATTTAAATAAAAAAATTAAAATTAAAATTAAATATTAGAAAAGAAAAAAAAAATATGTTTTTTTTATATTTTTTAATATTGCTGGGGCTGTAAGAGCCCCAGTGTGCCATTTAAATAAAAAGAAAAAATGTAAATAAAATTTTAAAAAATAAAAAAAAAGTGTTGTTTTTTTTTTTTTTTTTGAGCGCTGGGGCTGTAAGAGCCCCAGCGAGCAATTTAAATAAAAAAAAAAAATTTAAATATTTTTTTATAAAATAAAAATTAAATATTTTTTTATAAAATACAAAAAATTTATTTTTTTTTTAATTTTTTTTGATCGCTGGGGCTGTAAGAGCCCCAGCGAGTGATTTAAAAAAAAAAAAATTAAATAATATTATAAAAAATAAAAAAAAGTGTTTTTTATTTTTATTTTTTTTTCATCGCTGGGGCTGTAAGAGCCCCAGCAAGCATTTTAAATAAAAAAAAATAAAATATAAATAAAATTTTAAAAAATAAAAAAAGAATGTTTTTATTTTTATTTTTTTTTGATCGATCAAATTAAATAGAGAAAAATTAAATAAAATTTTAAAAAGAAAAAATGTTTTTTTTTATTATTTTTGGATTGCTGGGGCTGTAAGAGCCCCAGCGATCAAAATAAATAAAAATATATGAAATATAATTTAAATATTAAAAAACAAAATTTTAAGAAAAAAATAAAATATTTTTTTTTAAAAAAAACAATAAAATAAAAAGAAAATATTGTTAAATTGAAAATTAAAAAAAAAAACTTACTTCAGTGTATTGATTACAAGTTTTTGGTTGAGAGGATTATTTTATATTTGAGAAAAATATATTATTAATTTTGAAAAGGTTAGGTTTGAGTGATTAAATTAAAAATGAAAAAAGGTGTGTGGGGGAGGTTATTTGGAGCTGAAAGGACCAACTAAAATCAATGTGATGTGAATGACCTAATGGTTAGAGAATCTGCCTCCCAAACTGGTTGAGAGGTGGCATGTTCGAGCCTGGGCACTGGCCAGACTCACCCAGGGGCACCTGGGTTGTGAATCTGGGTGGTTGGTGACAATAGCTTTGGCAAACCAAATCCAACTCATTCTTCCTTGGTGGAACAGGTAGGCTCTGTGGGTTCAAGCCCCTCAGAAGGTCCCTGGCATCACTTCTCTCATATCTTTCTCTTTTTACACTAAATTCCCATAAGCACAATTATTCTCTACTGTGATACTTGAGGCATCAACTTGTTACCCGTGACTTTTTTTGCACTCAGGTGACAAAAGCATACTGTACAATCTTATAAGCAGCTTGGCACAAAGCTGTTTGAAGTCATGACTCCGCACAGTAAGCATATCCTGCACTCAATAGTGATGAATTACAGGTCACAGGTAATAATAAGTAATATGACACACGCACACTCTACTACACCTTTTGAATTTCTTTGTCAATACCCACCTTTTTAGGTAAGTTCATGATTAAATTAGACTCCAAAGGGTGTTTTTTTTGCCAAGCCTCACTAAAATCCAATGCTAAATATTCTGCAAGGCGGTATTTGCTGGGGAAAATTGGTGAAGATGAAGGATTCGAGAAAAAGCTTTCATGAAGGATTTCACATATATACTTGTTTGTGCGCTTCCAAATATCTTCATCTGGCAAGGATTCTTTTCTCTTGAGCATTGATGTAATTTCCAGAAGCTGAAGGGTCCCTTTTGCTAAACTAATGTGGTAATCAGCTGAACACACCAGAAGTCCACGTACACCCCCTGTAAGGAATGCTGCAATCAGATTGTAGCATGGCCTTCCAGCCTTCATCTGATCTTGAATGGTCACCAACTCTTGCAAAGGATCCACCCCTCTCTTGACCAATCGCTTTCCAATTTTCTGAGTAGTTTTTGAATCAACCTTAGTATGTGCCCGCACCCAATTAAATGCAATCATCAGCTGGAGGATATTATCAACCAAGCCAGTCAAAGTTGGTGTTAAAATTCCCTTTGATGTGATACTAGTACCTTCTTGACTTTCATTGCTTTGTGGAACAAGTTGAACCTTGTTGACACTCAAACAGGAGCCCAAATATTGCATAGCACTAATTTCCACAGACAAAGAATCACTGGAAGCTGAATCAGAAATATTGAATGTAACCGGAGGGTTCTGATCATCCATATAAAGTGCAATGGCTTCAAATAAAATGTTGGCAACTCGCTGCTTTTGATGTTGACTTGGTTGAACAAGATTGTGCACCAATAGATACAGTGCATGGAGCCTCTTTGGTATACCTGCCAGTACGGACATGTTGCTTTGAAATAATGACATATTCCAAATCGTCTCATAGATTAACGGCTCCTCAGATATTGGTGAAAACAGATCTAAGCCTATGAAAAAATGAGATTAGTGAGATACAAATGTATATATTTCTGAAAGCCTGTTTACCAGCTGCATGGAGCTCTTCAAGCCACTCTTTCATTCTAATGTCCCTACAACTCTTGTAGCAAATCCCACATTGGAGCTTGGTTGGAAGTTCATCCTTTGGAACAAGTGATTTGCGCTTCATGAAGGTCATTTGAATGAGCGAATTAAATTTGATCCAATCTTCCCTTTTGAATACATGATATGACATTAGAATGCAATCAAATTTGTTTTCATTTTCCAATATAATTTTCATGCACAAAGGACTTGGAGTTAGAGTTAGTGAATGAGCAGCTGAATCCATTGATGGGTCAGAATTTGTTTGGGTCAATACAATTTCATCCTCAGCCACTGTTCTTTGAGTTTCTGTACCAATATTTTCATTGGGAACAGTAGTTGCTTCCTGAGTGTCCAAATTTGGACGTGGAACAATGTTTTCATGATGATTGGTTACACCTCCAAACTCAGGAATTTCAACAGGGTGATCATTTGTGATGTTTATTGGATGTCCATTATTACTTTCATTAGCAGAAGGACAAAGAGCCCCTGATTCCCCCTCATTAACTTCAGGGGCCAATTGAAAAGTTTGGCGAATTTTCTTTTTTGCTTGATTCTTTGAAGGTTTAAACTTCCTTTTTGAAGAAATGTTTGTCATTGTATCAATTTTAACATGTGATTCGGGAGGTAGTGTATTGCCCGATTTGACCCCTAAAGTTATAATTCCAAGAAATTAGGGTGGAATGTGAAATATATGAGATAACAATTTTTTATACATACAATCAATATCAGCAACCAGCAGTTCTCTAGCCTCCTGGAGCTTCTCTCATACATATTGAGGAATACGTGCATCTTTCGACATTCCTTCTAATCTTGGGGCTATTTGTGATGGATTGTTCAAGAACTGTTCCTTTGTAATCACTTCTATTTCAGCCCCAAAAAGCACCTCAGTAGATATTTCGGTGGAAGAAGCCCAATGAGCATGGGGTGCCTCTATGTTGCTTTCGTGCATTATTTCTAATTAATTGAGATACTGATAAGACTGATTTGTTCAGAAGTAAATTCCATTCAAAAAACATACCTTCTGGCAATTCTGGAGGTGGATTTGGGATGGCTGTACTAATTGCAATGATACTTTCACTTGATGAGCACTCCATATCAGAAGATTCGGGAGAATTGAATTGCTTTTGAGGACCCATATCAGAGGTGTTAGTAGTATTGGCATCCATAGAGACAAAAACGACTAATAGTAGATAAATATTGTATATGTGCTTGGAAGGGAAGTATCTTTATGACATTATAAGAAAGGGTTGTAGTTAAAGGCTACAAATTAAAATGAGAATCCCTTTTATAAACTCAATGAGGAGACAAAGAGGGCCAGAATGTGGTTATCGAATTTCTTGTTCTAGGAGCTTCTAATTCATATGAGAATACATAATGCAAAATAGTACCACACATAACAAGACCTGAGGGGAGCTTTGTATTTGCTCCCCTTACAGACTGAAACCTAATGAGAGCTGTGATTAGACTGAAATTGTACACCTGTCACCGAATTCATCTTCCTGTTCGAAGTTGCCACATCAATCAAGGATCCATTTGAGAAATATATACAGCTATTTGAATACTTCAAAAATGTTCCAAGTATATTTTGATGTGTTCAGAAATAGATCTTTTATTGTTCCCTGAAAGACTCAAACAAAAGCTCCCTTGGAATAGAACTTTATCCCACAATCCATTCTAGTATGATTCTATTTTGATATCCAGATGTTGGTTGATTCAATTGAAAAGACCAAATAAATCTTAATTCAAATTATGAATAATCACAATTTTCTCTAAAATTCTATTGCCAAATCATTCTCACTCTAACCACAAGTTGCCAATATTAGTGTGAAAGAATTGGAAAGGTGTTCCTCTTTTACAAAATATATAAATTCCACCATTATTACAAGACTGTTAAGCTATTCATATCAATCTATATTCCACCAAAAATCATTTTTAGACCTCTATTTCTTAAACACATCAATTATTTCAAATATTTTTGTCATCTACCCCTTTATGTCCTCTATCTTTCACTTTGAGCCTGATTACTCCCAATTTGATACCCATCCAGTCCATTATAATGAATCAGAGTGCTCATATCCTTCTAAAAATACTATATTAACACCTGGGGAAACCTTGAAGCCCCACAACCTTCCACCACCTGAATGCTTGACCTCTAGAATGGAATCATTACAACCCAGTGAAGCTATGAATCTTCATGAATCTGGGACAACTAAGTTTAAAGGTGATATTGAGGAAATAAAATCATCTATACAGGCCACTACTCATTGCACACCTGCTTTTTCAGTCCCTAATGAACAATTCCCTCTCATTACCAACCCAGATAAATATGATTACTCCACTGGACGTAAGCTTACATATATTTCCATTCATCCACTACACTTTTACTGATTTGAATAACTATATAGTGAAATTAGAACCACCTCCACTTGCAAGGTTCAATGATGTAGATACCCTCATCCCGTTTGCACAAAAGTGGGCTAAAAGTCATGGCTATGAATTAACAAAGAAAAATTCTCACCAAGGGAAGAACGTTTACTTGGCATGTGACCGATATGGTGAATATATAAAACTTAAAGGACCTACCCAGAGGCAGTCAACAACCAAAAAATGTGGATGCAAGTTTAGGCTCAGAGGCTCTATTCCTGCTCTATGTAGGTCATCAAATATACTGTACATATTTACTATGTTCTTACCATTAAGGTGATATCAATTCTGAGGAAGTTCACACAATTCACCTCACCAGATCTGGCTATTGGGTTTTAGTCCCACTAGAAATTCAGCACAATCATCCACCCTCTACAACCCCATCAGTACATCCCATTCATTGTCGGCTTAATGAAAAAGAACTTGTGCAAGTTGAAGGATTGATGAAGGCAAATGTCCGTCCTAATCAGATTTTAAGCCAGCTTTATTCCCAAGGAAATACCTGTACCACTAGCAGAACTCTGTATAACTACAAAGGACATCTATCAATCAAGGAAAGGAATGGTCAATCTCAACTGGAATATCTAATACGTCTTCTGAAAGAGAGCAATTGGATTAATAGTAATAAAATTAATATAAATGGAAAGATTACCAACCTATTCTTTGCACACCCAGCCTCCATTGAATTGGGTCATATAAACCACCATGTGATATTGATTGATGCCACTTACCGGACATGCAAGTACAATTTGCCACTTTTCCACATGGTTGGCCAAACTGCAACTGGACACACCTTCTCATTAGCCTTTTGCTACATGGAACGGGAAAATGATGATGGATACATATGGGCCCTTCAAGAACTCAAAATGTTATTTCAGCCACCCAGAATTCCCAAGGTTATTATCACAGATTGTGAGCCAGCTCTGAAGATGGCCATTGAATTGGTCTTTCCTAGCTCAATCCATAATTATTGCACATGGCACATCAGCAAAAACCTTATCCAAAATTGTCGCAAATATTTTCAAGAGGATGATTGGAAGGATTATCAGACATCCTGGAACCTACTGGTCAGTTCAAAGTCAACCGAGGAATATGAGAACAATCTTGAAAAAATCAAAGAGAAGTCAAAAGATTACTCAGGAGCATGGTCATATATCTCAAGCAACCTACTCCCATTCAAGAAAAAGTTTGTCACTGCTTGGGCAAGCCAGAATCCTCACCTAGGAAATCAAGCCAGCTCCCGTGTTGAATCTGCACACTCCTACATAAAATCATTTATTAATAATTCTAATGGAGAGCTTTCTACAGTATTCCAAAATTTCAAAACAGCAATTGATATTCAATTGAAACATATCCACCATACTATGGGAAAAGAAAGAGTTCGAAAATTGACTGATGTTTCCCCACCTTTCAAGCAGCTACTTGGCACTATATCAATAAAAGCAATAAAAATTATTGAAGACCAATTTTAAAAGCTCAAACACCAACCAAATCTTCAGCCATGCTCCAAAACACTAACTAATGGCATGGGGATTCCTTGCTCACATGAAATTGAGAAACTTCTTAATACTAAAGGCTACATTGGAAGTGAAGATTTTCATCCACAATGGAATCTACTTTATAATCCTCTTGAAGTAGGTGACATCTTATTTCTGATATGTGTGATTGTAGTCATGCTAAAATCATGTTTAACAGGACCATGATTCTAATTCACAATGGAAAATATTGAAAAGGAAGTTGATGAACACAAAATACCATTACAAAAAAAATTGATCAAGCAAATTCAGGAGCTACTTAGCTTTCAATACACAACCATTAAGCTTTGTCACCCCAAAAAGGCTTTAATTTCACGTGGTAGGCCATCACTAAAAAGGAAAAGGGTAAAGTCTACCAAAAGGCTTCCATCCAAGTTTGAAATCGAGCAGGATATCCTGAATTGTCACAAAAGATTTCTTAAAAAGATGCACAGAGCTACTATTGGTCCCAACACTCAATTTATGAGGGGGAAAAAGTTCTATTTGATGCAAAAAGAGGCAAGCCAAGATGATAAAACTACCACCAAAAAAAGAAAACTATTAAATGATATAGGAAAATTGGAAAGAAACTTGAGACCCCAAAATAACTCAAATTGTTTGGAAGAACCAGTGAGTGGATAAAATTTGATATGCAAATGAATAACTGAAAAATAACCTCCTTTTAAAAGACTCTCTATATTCATCAGATACAGCCACCTTTCATGCACAAGTTCATTGATAAAAATTTTTAATCCTCCTGCAGATGGGAATTGTGGATTCCATGCAGTGGCAAAAGGATTGTCACTTTCAAGCCCACAAAAGGAAAAGAGCTGGAGAGAAGTGAGACAAGATTTGATAGAAGAAATTGATAGGAATCACAATTATTACAACCAAATATTGGGAGGAGCAGTGGAAATGGATAAGATAAGAGATAATCTGATGGCTACAGCTATTACAAGAATGGCTAACTGGTTAAGTAAATGGGATCATGGACCAATTTTGACAAATACATATAAGCGTCCATTTGTATTTTTCCATCCAGATTGGCAGAACTTCCCACCACAAACATTCCTTCCAACCCTATGCAGTCCATGTGGAGTTTCAATTATGCATCCAATCTCCCTAGGTCACATAAATGGTAATCATTGGATACTCATCATTTTCAATGAACATGAGATAGGAAAATTACCTCTTCCCAAATTGCCACCGCAGTGGCCCAGGGCACATTCACATCAATCAGCTTCAAATTGGAGAAGAGTATATTCCTCATCAATAAAATTATTCCCCAAATGTAGACAGATCACTTGTATATAGCATTTTTTCATTTTAGAGTTTTTTGTAAAATTTCTGAGATAAACATCTTATAAACATCTTATTTGGCGTGGATTTAGTAATCACTTGGATGCGTGGATTTAGCAAACTACATCCATGAAAGGCGTGAAGGCGTATCTGAATCCACAATTTTATGCGTAGGCGTAGGTGTAAGTTTTAGGTTAAGGCGTGGAAATATCACTCCCCTCAATTTATTTGGCTCAAACTTCAATTATTTTCATTAATATTGTTACAAATTGTTGAATTTTTATCATAAATATGACCTTTTACATTGTTTACAGTTATATAAAAGTTTGGAATTCCATCTAGAATTCCAAAAACATTTTTGATATTTTCATCTGGCTTCCTATTTCTTCTGCAATTCCATCTAAAATGTCAGAAATCATTCCTGATATTGTAATCTTGCTTCCTCTTTTTTCTGTAATTCCATCATGGTTCTGGCCATCTGAAACAAATTTTCCATGGCATGCTGTCATATCTTTGGGATTATGTAGCCCTGGCTGTATGGGGTTGTGTCTGGTGCTTTTCCTTTGTTCTGAGATTGTGGCTGCTTCTTCACATTGGAATTGCTGCTGCTGGCTACTGAGGCTGGTTTTGGACTCTGTTTGGGTGGTGGAAGGTTGTTTTCCCTCCATTCTTCTGTTAAAAGCATCATATTATTCCTTTCCATCAATGGATACCATTCATTCAATAACTTCAAAGTGTTGGGATGGCCCTGAAGGTTTCTCACTGTAAGGCAAGAGTTCATGAAGTTTTTTGACATTTCTGCAAGGATTTGATCCTTTTTGTGCTTCAGTGCATTGCTGTAAGCCTTCTGGCTGGCTTGATAAATTTCCACTTAAGCTTATTGTGGTAGTTTCAGCTCTGTTTGAAGGTAAAAAAGTGCTATAAACTTCAGAATGGCATAATTTGTCAGTTTTAGCTTCATTTACTGACCCTTCTCCTTCTTTGACTGGTTGGTGTTTTTTATAATAACATCTATAACATTTTTGGCAGCTGCTTGAGGGGTTATAGCTTGCTCCTGATCTGGTTGAAGGCATAATTATGGGTAAAAATTGCAAAGATAGTATTTTTAACATGAAAAACTTACCATTGGCCAAATTATTTTGTCAGGTTGAGTCTATGATAAAGGTGTATGCTTTTATTTATAGGCTTGAACTATGACTGTGAAACGGTAGAAATGGTAATAAAAAGATTTGTTGATTGTAATAAGAGTTTGAAATAAGATCATAAGGGCTTTACTATAATGATATAGTGGTGGTGAGCACTTCTGAAAGCCCTGGGTGCAGTATTACCAGTTGGATTACTATAATCAGAGCTACAATACTTAAGTTTCAAGTATAACCTGGTTATTTTCCAAGAGTATAAATTTTCTGACAGTTTTACTATGTAGGAATTTAAGAGCAGGATTAGGATTCCTGTTCTGGCAGTGAAAAGACCTCCTTTTATTCTGAAATGGGGTGAAAAGGCTGCTAGACATTTTCACCTAGAGGAAGTGAAGATTTTTCACTCTCAAGGACAGGATTGTGGTTTTCAAAAGGCTTGTATAGCCTTTATTGGGCTCAGATGTTGTTTTGAAACCACATCTGGGCAGTTCTTACCAATACGGGGTGAAAGTTTTCATCTGGGGACCACAAAGCCTGATTCTGATGTGTATGACGCGTAGAATGCTGTACAGAACCTGTATGAGACCCCAATATTGAATGAACTATGAGGTATTAAGGTAAAAACAAGCTTCTTCATCTGTTTGACACTTCATAATCATGGTTATGGGATATTATCCCATGGTAAGGCTGTATTGGCCAAACTGTGGGATTTTGACCTTAAAACAGTCATACCTTTGTGAGTCTTTGAGATATCAACCTCAGAATTGGTTCAGTTTGTAGCCCTGTAAGTGTTCTAAAAAATGGTACCTTATTTGATATGGTTATCATAAAGTTATTCCATGTACAACATTTTTGTACATATGTGTGTTTTAGGCAAAAAGCTGTATTGGGCTTGTTTGCCTTATAACCTTTGTTCTGGATAGGATATGGGAAAATGAATGGCACCATCAGATAGCCCTGATTGTGGTCTTTCCAAAATGACCCCACTTTAGGTATCTCACACTAAAACTGTAGAAGTTAGATGAGAGGTGAATATTTTATTCACCCTTATTTGGCTTGAATTTGGCCATAACTTCTGTAATACTGGTGCTAGCTCAGTTTGGCTGGTACCATTAAATAGCCCTGACGTAGAGTTTTATTTTGAATACCCATTTGATGGGTTTTAGTCTCTTACTGTGTATTTCATATGAGAGGTGAAACTTAAGGTTTATGCTCAGCAACAATGTTGAGCAGGAGTAACTTTTTTATTTTTTTTCCTATGATGATGGGACTTGTATCTTTGGAAAGATGTGAGTTTCCTCTTTCATTTGATACCTTTTGAGCTAATTTGGCTCATCTCCATGTTTTGGTGGTATCTTGACTTGGTCATTGGTTTATGGTATTTGGCTGTCATGCTTGTGCTCTGGTTTTGAGTCACAGGTTGACATACCCTCCCTCTAAAAAAGGCTCATAATTGATGAGACTGTTCAGTCCACCTAGAGGCTCTGAATCTCCTTAAATGAAGGTTCCCATCTGGTATGGCATCTTCTGTCAACCACTTGTCTTTATCAGCTGTCTGGCTCTTGAGTCTGACTAAGCACTGTCTCTGATCCTTACCATTAAGTCTGATCTTCCTGGCCTTGATGATTTTCTTCACTGGTCCAGGGTAATCTTCCACTTCCACTATTTCTGGTGGTGTGGGGCTCTTCCTGGAGGGGAATTTATCCTCCTCTGTCTGGAAGTATGGCTTGACTAAAATCACTGGAAAGACTGGGTGTTTCCTGGAAGATTCTTCTGTGAGTTTGACTTCCATTGCATTTTTCCCTATAAACTGAATGATAGTGAAGGGTCCTACAAATGAGTCTCTCATTTTCTTAGGTCATTTGAGATTATTAAAGTTCAGTGTAGACACTAACACTTGGTCTGCTGTGGGAACTCCTTTTGGTGTGGGATGAAATAAGGCAGTACCTTGAGGGGGAAATTATTGGTAAGTCTGTTTTGAATTTCAGAATTGTCCAATAACCATGGGTGCTAAGGTGTATTAGCTGCCCCTCTAAATAATACTGAATAGTCAGCCTACAGAGAATCACAAAATAAAATAAGATTTGTGGCTTTAACAGATAGAGAAGACTTATCAGCAGTCTCTCAATCAGACCTATCAATAACACTACAGTAAAATTTTTATTTAAAACTAAAATTTCTGATAAAATAAAGACTAAGATTTTTTTTTGATTATCTTAATAAAAGTAATTATAATATATATATTTTTTTTTTGGTTTTCTGTTATTCTAATAAAAGTAATAGGAATATCTTTTTTTTGGGTTTTATGATGATTATAATGATTTTTTTTATGTTAATACTAATAATAAGACTACTTGATATTCTTCTTTTTATATTTTCAATGTTGAGTTTATATCACTACTTCTTTTCTTTTAATGACACTAAGCCACTGAGCAAGGCACTGAGCTTTTACTACGGTTATACTACTATTCTTCAACAATACTAAGCTACTGAGCAAGGCTACTGAGCTTTTACTATGTCAATACTACTATTCTTCAACAATACTAAGCTACTGAGCAAGGCTACTGAGCTTTTACTATGTCAATACTACTATTCTTCAACAATACTAAGCTACTGAGCAAGGCTACTGAGCTTTTACTACTAAACCACTACTACTATTCTAGATATCCTGCTAGTTCAGGGATGGTTGTGATCCTGGATAGTGGGAACTTGTTCCATGATCCTGGGAAAATGAGGGAGAGAGGACCTCTATTTATAGCTTTTGGGCCTCCATAGAGCTTCTCAAAATAGGGTACTTAGAAAAAATCATAGTTGAGAGGTTTTAGCTAGTGAGACGTGTAGTTTTGGTGTAGCAGCGTGTTTTCTGAGAGAATTATGCTGGTGGTGCTTTTTCTTATCAACATCATGTGAGGTATTTGAGATAATTTGGCTGGTGAGATTTTCTTTTTATCAGGGTCATGTGAGGTCATTGAGATAATATGGCTGGTGATGTTTTCTTGAAGGTGGGGAAAGTATTTTTTTGTTTCTATTTCTACATATGTTATGAGAGAATTATGCTGGTGGTTCTTTTCCTTATCCAAATCATGTGATTTATTTGAGATAATTTGGCTGGTGAGTTTTTCTTTTTTTTGCCAAGAAAGTGGAGAAAATACAGCTCCTGACAATTGAACTTTCTTCTAGTCATATGATATATATGAGAAAATTATGCTGGTGTTTCTGTTTCTTATCAAAATCATGTGATGTCTTCGAGAAAATTTTGCTGGTGACACTTTCATTTTTGGTGACTTTGTTACGTGTTTTCTGAGATAATTATGCTGGTGTTTCTGTTTTAGTATTGTATAATTTCATATGGAGATTGCATCATTTCTATCAAGTTTGATGCGTGTCATTATTACTAAGCAAACATTTGTTCTTGGAAAATATATTGTAATTTTATGCATAGCCTTGAGGTATTTCTTCTTTCAATTGAATCAAGGTGGGGAAAATACAGTGCTGATTCTGTGGCCCGTCTTCATATACCTTTGTATATATTAACTGCTTTTAATTGCATAATTTGCTATTGATGATGCAATAAGGTGGATAAATCCTTTGATACTATAATGTTTTGATAATATCTTGAGGCTGTGTATTATATATTTCTGTTTGAAATCTGTAGTTGTAATGTGTAAATATGTTTTGCATAATTTTTTTTTTTTATTGGTAAGCTTGAAACTGGTACTAATGGTATGGAATACCACACCGCTTCTTTGAAATCAGGTTCCATGTGTGCTTCAAGTGGTCCACAGGCAATAGGGGATTCCAGCCTTTTTCTACCAGTGAAGGTGTTTTTCCTGTGGTAGAGTGCTGACTTTTGCTATACGCCAGTTGGACTTCTGGTAGAAGGGTAACCCAGTCATGGGTGTAACCTTCATGGTCCTTACATTCCATGCCATAGGCACAGAACCTTCTAAAGATGTCCTCCATTGTCTGGATCATCCTTTCAGCTAATGCATCTTTTTGTGGATGGTAAGCTGTGGAAAATTCCAGCTTGGTGCAAAGAATTTCATACAAGTTTGTCCAAAATTCAGATGTGAACTTTGGGTCCCTATCACTGATGATGATCTTAGGGACTCTACAGGTAGATATGATGTTGTTCCAGAATAACAGAGAAGTATCCATGGCTGTGTCCTCTTTGTGAAATGGTAGGCACCTAATGCTCTTTCTGAACCTATAAACTATGATTAAGAAGGAGTTGAAATTTTCTTTGCCTCCTGGGACAAGCCGTGTAACTCAGTCCATGTTGATTGTTTCCCATGGGTGTTTGGGTTCTTCTATGTGTTGAAGTAACCCATACTTCTTCCCATGTTTTCTATTTGCCTTTTGGCATCTTTCACAAGTGTTGATGTTTCCATTTGGGCCACCAAGAAGTGCTTGCTACCCTTTCTTTAGTCCTGTCTTCACTCATGTGTCCCATATAGGGGCGGTCATGGCATTCCTGCAGGATCAAGGATATATGGTCTCTGTCTATTATTGTGAGTGAACTAGTGTGATTCTCTCCATGGTAGAGCAGGTCATCTATAAGGAAAAATTCATTGTCCTTATAGTACCTTAATCAGGGTTCCTCTCACTGGGATTCCAGCTCTGGGCTCCTGTACGTTTGTTGAAGGAGTTGCAACAATATGCAACATTGTTTGTGTTTAGCATATGTATTCATTACTGCATTGAAGAATTCATTATGAAGTTCTGAGGAGCTTATTACCAATATTGGAGTTTCTATTCCTTCTGAGTCAGTATTTCCACAGCCTGGGGTACCACTTTCTGGTTCCCACTCAGAAAATCTGAGGTTTTACTTCCTGTCTATTTCCATGAAATGGATAGGAATTTTAGCTGCTACTTCAGGGTCATAAGGTGGGTTGCTTTTGACATTATCCAGTAGCCATCTGCTGAGGCCATCTGCATTGGTATGAATTTTACCTTCTTTGTATATCATGGTCATGTTTTCTCTATACTCTTGGATGGCTATTTTCCACCTCAACATGTGTCTATTGGTAGTCTTCATGTTTAGTAAAGACTTCCAGGTTGTGCAGTCTATGTAGATTTCAAAGACTGCACCCTTCAAATAATAATGCAGTCTCTCTAGAGCCTAGACTAAGCATAGAAATTCAGTCTGGGTGGCCCCATACCTGGCTTCTGAATCTTTCAGCTGCCTAGAGATGTAACATATTACTCCCTCTCTTGGTTCACCATCTACAATTTGTCTCTGGTGAAGGGCTGCTCCTAAGCCTTGGCTACATGCTGCATGTACGTATAGCTTTAATGGTAATTTGAAGTCAGGAAAGATGAGCGCAGGTGCATTTTTGAGTTCATATTTGATCCTCTCATGTTCATCCCTTATTTCCTTGGTAATTTCAAAAACTACATCTTTTGAACATAGTTTGTATAAACTACTAGTTATGTGGGCAAAAGGTTTGATGTGGTTTCTATAGTAGCTAGCAAACCCAGGGAAAGATTTCATATGTTTGATGTTTCTTGGTACTGGGTTTTCCAGTACTGCTGCTACTTTGTTCTGTCAATTGCCAGACTAAGACCTGAGATTTTATGTCCTAGAGCTAGTAGCTCTTCTCTGCCAAAATTGCACTTTTTAAGTGGAATTTTCAGATTTATGGGTGTGCATTTACTTAGCACTCTGTCTATGTATTGAACATGGTCTTCCCATGTCTCTGAGTATATAATGATGTAATCAATCTATACTACCATCCAGAATTCCAATATCTCTTCTTGAAATATGGTGTCCATCATCCTTTGGAAGTGGGATGGTGCATTCTTGATGCCAAATGGCATCCTGGTGTACTTGTATATGCCCATATGACATATGATTCTGAGTAATTTCATGGAGTTTGGTTTAAATTGATTCTGGTGGGTGCCTTTCATACAATCCATTTTGGTTACATATTTGGCTTTTGCCAGTTTGTCTAAGGCATGAGGTATCCTGGGTATAGGGTACCTGTCAGCCTTGGTGTAGTTATTCAAAGCTCTGAAATCTCCACACAGCCTAGACTTGCCATCATGACAGGTGATCAGGACAGGAGTGGTAATTTCCACTATTTCATTTTGTCCAATCTTTCTGATGACATCCATGTCCAGGAGTTCATTGATATGTTTTTCAATTTCCTTCCTGGTTTCCAGACTTGCTGTGTAGGGAGGTCTCCTGAGCATGGGTGGATAAGGTCTTTCCACATCCAGATATAGTTCTATATCATGGCCTTTGATCTTGCCTAATGGTTCTTCACCAATGGCAAATGCTGGTCTATTCTTTCTCAGCATTTTCAGTCAACTTAGTTTCTGTTTACTGGTGAGGGTAGTGCTAAACTGTCCCTCTTTGAATTCATTCAGTAGTTCTTCAAGAGGATCTTGGGCAGATATTTGGTATATATTGAGTGAAAATTCCTTTTCCTTGTTGGTGCCAATGGTAATGTGCCTGTTTTTACTATTGTAAATATCTATGCCATACATCCTACAGTAATCTGTTCTCAGAAAACGCCTTTGGATGTGGGCATCATTAAGGACAACAAACTCTGAGTTGAGTCTGATTTGACCTTTCCTATGGGGTATGATGTACTCTGGAGGTTCTTTGCCTTGGTGGGCAAGAGCTGGTTTTCCCAGTTTGGGAAGTGGTTGTCCAGATAATTTCTGGCCACTATAAAGCAGTGTGCTCCACTGTCAATGATCAATGGATGTTGAGAATTTTCAATACAAACAGTCACTTTTGTGGCTGTTCCATGTATGTATGCCATTCTGTTGGTTGGTGTAACCAGGAATGTTTGTGCATCTTGTGTGTGTTTGCACAGGTTTTTGTTGTCAGTATCTTGTGGCCTGCCTGCTTCCAACTGTATGTCTTGGATCTATAGTGGGGGTTCCTCTTGGTATTCCACTAGGAGTTCTTATCCTGGGTCTTGGTCATCATCCAATTGTTCTCTGATGGCATCACCCATAGAGTCTGGGTCAGAATCCTCTGTTGGGGATTCTTCCTCTGGGACTTTCTCAATGGCATAGACTTTTTTCATTGCCTTTGGACAGTTGTTGGCATAGTGGTCTGTTGAACCACAGTTGTGACAAGAATTTTTCTTCTTTTCCACTCCTGCCACCCTTTCTCTGGGTTTGTCTTCAAACTCCACCCTGAAAGGTTGTTTCTCTTTGAAACCACTGCTTTTATAAGGGGTGTATTTCCCTATATTAGTTCTTTTTCTTACATCTTTTAAGGTATTTTCAATGTCAGCTAGAGTGCAATTGTGGTTGCATCTGCATTTCACTGCATGCTGTAGTTCTCATGGCATTTGTGTCAGGAGTTTGTGATTCTCATCTGAATGTTCATTTGAGGATCAATGGCTTTAAGTCTTTGAGACTATCTGAGACACCACTCATATGGATCTTTGTCCACAGAGTATTTGTCATTTTGAAATGACATGGTCTTTTGCCATATCCAAGTACCATTTCTGAACTTTTGGATGATTTGACTCTTCCACCATGGCCAGTTTTTCTCTTCCATGGCTTTCTTTCATTTCTGTGTACCATATACTAGCATGTACTTTGAATGCTGTATTAAGTCTAGCAGTAATGCAGTAGTCTGGAATGTTTGGTACATAAATGAAGAGTCAATCAATATAATCTATGAGCTCCATATGATCATATTCTCCAGTTCCACAGAATTTGGTCCAGCTCAAGGGCTCAAGAAGCTGTTTCAAGGCTTCATTCTCTGAATAAAACATATTATCTCCATACTGGTATTGTGATGGAGATCTTGCCTTATGCATCAACATGGCATCTGGTTTAATGTCATTTTGGTGATATGGATTATCCATAATATGGCCTTGTGGTTGGGGCTTCATGTTATGATAGATATTGAACAGTTTGTTTATGTTTTTATCAAGACAATCCCTGTCCCTTTTGCTGTGGTGTTGTTCTTCAAAGACTAGATTCAGTCTTTTGTTGGTTTCTTCAGAGGCTTTGCTCAATTGAGCATGTCCTTCTTGAAGGTTTTTAACAGTTTTGTCCATGGAGGCTGTTAATATTTTTATCCTCTCATGGCTTGCTTCAAGTTCTTCAAACTGCTTTTGAGTTTGCTCAGCATATTGGGACATTTGTAACCACAGTGCATCACTGTTGAGGTTACTCTCAGGTATGACAACATTATGTTCAATCTGAGTGGGTGTAATATTTTTATTAATGGGACTACTGATTCTAGAGTTATTTACAACTAATTCTGGTTCTTGTGCACTTCTTTCACCAAATCCAACAGCTTCTGGATCGTTGGGTCTGGCTCTCTCTTCCTCTGGCTAAAGGTAGTCTTGCTTTTGCCCTTGTATCCTTTTCTTCTCCTGGAATATTCTTGGTATTGTGAAGAATGGTGACTCTTGGCCACTGATATGTTGGTTTCTGAATGTTGTGAAGCCACTGGAGAGCTGATTTGACGTGCTCCTTGTGAGCCTGAAGGAATCTGAGTATGCCCTGTCTGGGTCAGCTGTCCTTCTATAGCTTGGATAGTGGCTTTATTCTCCCTTATCCTGTTTGCCCTCACCTCAAGAAGTCTGAACTGCCTGGTGGTATTCCAACCTTTGGTGATTACCACAAGGTCTCATAAGTCTATCTCTGTGAGACAGATCTTCTGGAAACTTTCTCCAAGTTCTGCCCAGTGGGATGCCAGGTTGAACCTCTTGTTTTCCATTCTCCATTGAAATAAATCTTTGGGGAGTTGGTAGAGCTGAAGAACTTGATCCATGTCTTTCCAGTCCTCTGGTTTGAGGTTCCTGTTGAGTTGGAAAGTGAATGGCAGGGTGGGTATTATTTCCCTCAGTTTCTTGCCATCCACCACTGTGTCCAAGGTGTCCTCTTCCAGGTCTTCCGGGTCTGGACAAGCCTTCTCTGTCCTCTGGTTGATTCCTTTGGAAGCCAAGGTTTCTGAGGTTTACAGGTGACATATCAGTGTTTTAAAGCAGTCAAAAACTTTATTTTCTTAGGGTAATTACCTTTGACTATGCCTTGTACAAATTTGTTGTCTGCTGATTTTGGAAATTTACCTTTAGAGGTTACAACTGGGTTAGTTATGGCAATCTTCCATGTACAAGTGGTGAGGTTGGTTTACCTTGTATTGAAGCAGAGTTTTGTGGTTTTATATTCCTCTGAGTGGCAATGGGTGTCCACTTCTTTGCTGTAATAAGGCCTTCACTGTGCCTCTTTCCTTTGCCCTTGCTGCCCTCTGGCTCTGAGGGTGTCACTGGTGTGTTGCTCTGTGACTGGGTCTCTAGTGATATGTAGTTTCCTTCCACTGAATCAAACAGGAAAAGAGGACTCAATGTCAGTTAAGAATTCTTAAGATGCTTTCTGAATGTCTAAGAATTTCCTTTGGGCTTGTATGTTACTACAATATGCCCTTGTATAATGACAGTGTAATTGAATTGACAATATAACATCAGAAATACAGCCTACAGATATCTGGTACACTGTTTGTATGCCAGGATCTCACAGAATAACTTGTAATTAGCAAGTATAATCTGATAGAAGTGGTATTTAAGAGTGTAATTGAATCAACAATACACTCAACCATTCCTCAACTGTTGATTTTACAGTAAGAAGTGTCCTTATATTAATTAACAAAAGGACTTTATTAATGGCTTAAAGTGCTTTTATATGTAAAACACACCAAAAATAAGGGTTGTTGTGGTGATTGAATTATAATCAACCATGCCAAAATTTGATTTAAAGAAGATAAATAATAGTGGTATATGACATATAACACTATAAAAATATACATAATATATATATTATATATATATTTATTAAGAAATTACACCTAAAAAAAGGTGAAACAATTTGTCATAATAGAGAAAATAAGAGAAAAAACTCACTTAAAATGTTCAAAAAGCTAAAGAAACACTGCAAGCCCCCCAAAATGTCAGGTTGAGTCTATGATAAAGGTGTATGATTTTATTTACAGGCTTTAACTATGACTGTGACATGGTAAAAATGGTAATAAAACAATTTTTTGATTGTAATAAGGGTTTAAAACAAGATAATAAGGCCTTTACTATAATGATATAGTGGTGGTGAGTGTTGCTGAAAGCACTGGGTGCAGTCTTACCAGTTGGATTACTATAATAAGAGCTACAATACTTAAGTTTAAAGTATAACCTGGTTATTTTACAAGAGTATAACTGTTTTTGACAGTTGTACTACATAGGAATTTAAGAGCAGGATGGGGATTCCTTTTCTGGCAGTGAAAAGGCCTCCTTTCATCCTGAAATGGGAAGAAAAGGCTGCTAGACCTTTTCATGTAGAGGAAGTGAAGATTTTTCACTCTCAAGGACAGGATTGTGGTTTGCACAAGACCTTCATAGCCTGTATTGGGCTCAGATGTGGCTTTGAAACCACATCTGGGCGGTTTTCACCAATAAAGGGTGAAAGCTTTCATCTGGGGACCACACAGCCTGATTCTGACGTGTATGATGTGTAGAATGCTGTACAGAACCTGTATGGGACGCCAGTATTGAATGAACTATGAGTTATTGAGGTGAAAACAAGCTTCTCTGTCTGTTTGACACCTCATAATAATGGTATGGGATATTATCCCATGGTAAGGCTGTATTGGCCAAAGTGTGGGACCTTGACCTTAAAACAGCCATAAATCTCTCATTTTTTGGGATATCAACCTCAGAATTGGTTCAGTGTGTACCCCTGTATGTGTTCTACACAATGGTACCTCATTTAATATGGTTATCATTAAATATGGTAAAGTTATTCCATGTACAAGATCTTTGTACATATGTGTGTTTTAGGCAAAAAGCTGTATTGGGCTTGTTTGCCTTATACCTTTTGTTCTAGATGAGATATGGGGAAATGAATGGAACCATCAGGGAGCCCTGGTTGTAATCCTTCCAAAAAGACCCCACTTTAGGTATCTCACACTAAAACTGTGGAAGTTAGCTGAAAGGTGAATATTTTATTTACCCTTATTTGGCCTGAATTTGACCATAACCTCCGTAATACTGGTGCTAGCTCAGTTTGGCTGGTACCATTGGATAACCCTGATTCAGAGATTCATTTTGAATACTCATTTGACGGGGTTAAGCCTCTTACTCTGTATTTCAGATGGGAGGTGAAAATTAAGGTTTATGCTCAGCAACAACTTTGAGCAGGAATAACTTTGTTATTCTCTGTCCTATGATGATGGGACTTGTATATTTGGGAATAGGTGAGTTTCCTCTTTTTTTTGATAGGTTTTGAGCTGATTTGTCTCAGCTCCATTTTTTGGTGGTATCTTGGCTTTAAAATTGGTTTATGTTATTTGGCTGTCAAGCTTGTGCTCTGGTTTTGAGTCACAGGCTGACATATTTGCTCTTTGGAGTGTATTGCTGATAGAAAAAATGATTAGCTCAGACAAAATTGGCTCTTTATGATTATTCTGAGCTATAATAACAGTCCTATTATGATCAGAATTAACAGTACTTGCAGGAATAATTCTAGTAGCTGTTGATGCTGTTTTGATATTCTCTTGTCTTACCATGCTTTCAAACACTAAAATTAAATGAAAAATCAGTTCATTAAGTGGCGAAAGGTTTTACTAAAGAGAAATGAAAAAAAGGTTCATTTTTTATGATTTTTTGAATTATAAGGATTTTTTATGGATTTTCGAAATTTTTTCAATATAAGAAAAAGAATAAAAAAAGTAAATAAAATATGTCACAGGCAAAATATCATGGCTGGGCCCTCAAATGTAACGTGTGGATATGAAATGTTTATTAATAATCAAATACTTTTCCTGTCCTCAAAATTTGTGTAAGGTTAAATTTAATGAAGAATACTAAATTTTAAGCATTGTTAAAAGAAAAAACACCAAATTTATTGTTTTTAACTTTGTTGGTATAAAAAAATAATATTATAAAGATTTATTGTTTTACCAACAATAAACATTTATCCAAAAATACTCTACAAGAGATATTTAAGGCTACAAAAGGAATTTCTTTGAAAAAAATTTCAATTGGAAACATTGTCTTACTACTAATCCCAAAATGGAATTTTGAAAAGATTCAGAATCCCTCCAAAGGAATCCTCATTTCAACCACAGAAACTTTAGTATCTTTGGTTAATATTGCAATGTTGCACTTCATTTCGAAGTCTCAACTAACCTTGTTTGACCAATTATTAGTTATCTATCTCCAGAGCTTATTAAGAAATTGGAATCCCAATCTAAAACCAACACCCACTATTCAAATTTCTCAAAATTTATCAGAAATTATTTGCAACTATAGTCCACCGTCTGTCTTTTCCTGTTGGGCAGGCGAAAGAATTAATCACCTCATGACACTAGAAAATAAAAATAAAAACACAGGTGAGATTAATTTTTTTCTATTCAGTATTTGTTATTATTTAGATATCTTAATATTCATACCAAAATTCAGCCCACCTTGACAAGTCCATCTTTCAAAAATTGCATCAAAAAATGCTTGATAGAGATTGTGGAATGATTAGGTGATAAAATCCCAACATCCACCTCCTAAAACTTACCACTAGGTTTTTCAGATTTAAATATCCTACTATATGTTCAAAATAAAAATGTTTAAGCAAAAGAAGATTCAATTACATTAAACATTCTAAATCATTTGAAAAACCTATTTAAAAAATCATCAAAAGTGAATTTTTTCCCTGATTTGGAATCTTGTGAATGGACCTTGTGTTCCTCCATGAAGTTTAAGGGGAATACCATTTCCCCTGACTCATCACACCCTGGTAACTCCCATATCACATTTATAGAAGAATCTGAGACTAAATCATCGGAATTTGCCATTGTGAAGGAAATAATGTGGGAGAAGGAATCAGAAAAATTATTTCTTATTTTCACAAATACTCACTCAACTCTCAGACTCTGAGGGACATGAAAATACTTACAGAAACTTTAGTTATTTGAATGCAAAAGTCTTTTGCTCTACTTCTGATAGGTGTCTAATAGTAACTCAAGACCAAATTTGTGGAAATTTTCAAAGCTAAAATAGCTCATCAAGAACTCATGACTCTGATGATAAATTGATTTTGAATGTTTAAATACATCCAGATTCTAATATTGAGTGCTTATTCAAATTTTCATATAAGCTTCAGTAAAATATATGGTTTGTTGAGAACTTGGATAATATCCCTTTCTAAATTGTATGAAACTTTAATCCCAAACAATGAGAAAAACTGCCACATAAAAATTATTTTGGAGTATGAAATCCCTATGATTTTGGGATTTATATTTTTCTATCAACAAATATTAATCAAAACATATCAAGGATAGAAATTTTGAAGCCAAAAATTAGCAAGTTACTTTACTTAATCATATTTACTACAATTATATTCTTCTGGTAAGATAAATGATGATTATTCTGACTTTCAAGATGAAATAATCTTTGAGAATTAATGCAATTTTCAATAAGTGTAAAGCCCCAAGTTGAAATTCAGTGAAAAAACACTTTGTAAAGCTCACAGGGTCCGATTTCCAACTATCAATGGCATTAATTGCTTTATTTTACCCTTTCAATTTGTCAGGGAATATTCATCATATCTCCATATTAAATGTTTTTAATGAGGATTATGATGTTAATAATTATTTTCCAAGCTATTCTGAGTAAATCAATATAAATACCAAGAAATCATCAAAGTGATAGTTAGGAATGATGTACAAATACAACTTGCAAGTCATGAATTGATATCACTGATATGCATTTCTCATTTAATCATTGTAGATTATGGAAAGGATATGTGAGAAATATGGATCATTAGAATTATACAAAGGTAACTCTCAGCTTAGGTAAATGAGACCAGATATCTCAATTGAGCTGATGAGTTAACCTTCAATACTCTATATCAAGTTTCTTGATAAAATGGGCATTGAGCTTTCAACATAATTTCAAAGATACGAATATCATACCAATTTTGATTATCAAAAAAAAAGGTTCATTTGAATCCCTTTGCGAAAATTATACATAAAATATGAAGAAAACAATAGATATTCTGGTGTGGTATTTGTAAAGGATAATATTTTGTAAGAGCTGTTTGTGATGAAGGAATTAAAGCTATCATCCTAGAATTCAGAATAAAATACATTTTTCATACAATAAATAAGAGTAAATTTTATTATAAATAAATAAATATATAAGTCCAGAACTAACATGAATATATGACCAAGGAAGCTCACAAATTATGATATAAGCTTATGCTTTGAGGTTTATGATTGCATTCTGCTAGTGTCATAAGTCTGTAATAAATATTTTTATACCAAGATCTTTTTGGATATTTATTAAACAAATATGCATTAAGCTGTTTACTAGAATATATTATTTGAGATTATCTTCATATTGAGATAAAATATCCCATTAAGTAACAAAATGGATTTCTTGTAGGCTGTTTTGAAATATAAAATAAGTGATATTCCTATCTTAAAACAAAAAATATTCACTTCAGACATGTTTCAATGCAATAACCTATAGAAATGTAGAATTAAATTTTTACTAAAAAGGCAAAAAAACCAAATTTCAATTTCCAGGAAAAAACTCATAAATTTTGAGTAAGGGAATACAGAAAATCCAAGAGTTCTAGGTGGAATTGAAGTTTTTTCTGAGTTTGGTGAGATTCTAGTGTAACTTCATATTAGTATCAACAGGAAGTATGCTGCATTGAGAGACTAACTATGGGCAAATACTAAGTCATCATTAAAAAAAGCATGAAATGGTGCTTAAAATTGAAAATGTTCATAATAATTATGTTGTTATTTTGAGATATTGAGGTAATATATAGAAATGTTAACCTAAGGTTTGCAAACATCCTTTATTGAGAGATGCATTTCCTGATATTTTAAATTACCAATTATAGCCAAACTATCCTCAGGGATTTTAATCGAGATAATGTGAATTTCAGGTGTGGCTTGTAATTCTTCCAAAACTTCTATTTTTCAGTTTCAATTTTCATTTGGGGAAAGAACTATGTCCCATCTACTTCCTATCTTTTTCTCCAAATAGACCACCTGCTGTCAGGTTTAGCCATTTTGCTCATGGTGATTGATGTTATTATTAGATTTTTGTGATTGTAATGATTTCTTTTGAGTGGTGAATTCTTAAATTACTTATTTAAATATTTATTTTCCAAATTTAAATTTTAAGATTTTGCTTGAAACAGGGCCAGAAGGTGTGGAATACCACATACCCCTCTCCATTTACTGCAGCCCCCAGCATTCCAGTTTCAAGCACAGTATTCTGGGTTTCTAAATGAGAGTTTCCTTTCTCAAATTTTTTTATTCTGATAGGTTCTTCTTTGTGGCTTTTTTATGTTAATTATGAATCTACTTAGCTTCTCCTTTTTGTTTTGTCTTCCTTCTAGTTTTTTTTGTTATCGTCTCTAATTATGGACAATTCTCCATCTCTTCTGTTTAGTTCCAAATTCGTTGAGATATTCTGTTTATCATTATTGATTCCATTTTTAATCCTCCCTTCCTTCCCAACAGAATTGATTTCTGTTGTCTCTTGATTTTTTATTTATATTAATTCCTTTCCGAAACCATCAATACCCCTTGAGGGCATCTTCCTATACAATTTATGAATTTCTTGCAGCCAATTATAATTAATTCTAATTGAATTTTTCCACCAATTTTTCCCATAAAAGATAAAAAACACACCTTGTAAAACTTCAAGATCTTTTCCAGGACCTTTTCTTTAGTCCTCAGACTATAATTGCAATACCATATGTTGATGAGGAAGTTTAAGGTCATACTCAGGAGTATTTCTTAATTCTTGATTATTCTTTTCTTATTTTCTCTCAAAGAACTATGATAAATGGTGATTGGGACAATTTAAGGTCAGGTAAAAGACCATTTATTGAAGTAATTTTGTTGATAAAAAAATGATTTTGACAGTTTGAAGTCTTGTATAGGACCAAGACTTCAATTTTCTGAGTTTTATTGATGAAATGGATTAAAATTGATTTTTACTGTATAAGGTCATACTCAATAAAAATTATTGAATCTTGAGCTTTTGTTAAAAATATTTGACTGATTTGATTGATTTTGTACCTTTTTTGTACCTTACTAGTTTTGAGGCTCCATATGCACCTTCTGTAACATTCATACCCATGTCATCCTTTTCATTAAAAGCGTAAATCAAATTTTTATTCATGATTATTAAGTGATTGGAAACTTCCTCTCCATTTAATGATTGTGCCATAATTTATACCCCGTATTGTAATAAGCTTGATTTCAATAGTATAAATAGATGATAATACCCCTTTTTATTATTATTTGTTTAATAGAAAGAAGGATAATAACAAAGTAAACTACATTATAAATGAATTAATCAGAGTAAAAATAAGAAGATAGTTTAAGTTGTGATTAAAATAATGATAAATAAAATACATCATATCAGTATTGAATAAGTCTTTTTTTAAAAAAAGAAAATAATAAAAAAATATAAATATCATCTATAATAAATGAAAAAATGTAAATAATATGAGTATTAAATAATGAATAAATATGATAAGAAAAAACATAGTATAAGTAACATTAACAAAAAATAGAATCTAAATGAAATAATGAAAATATAGTAATAAATAACATATTTAAAATAAAACAAGGAGATAATATATATGATTTGAATATTTTAGATATATATATATAAATTGAATTAAATTAAATAAAATAAAATTTCACAATGATAAAAAGACACCTCAATATATGTAACATAATATAATATAACTAATAAATAAACTATATAGATACATATTCATTATTTTATTGATAATAAACTTTTTTTTTAAGGTGTTCCAGTGCAAAAACTCAAAGCTTGAAGCATTTGTTTTCTGTTTTCTGTCCATGGGTGTTTCTTCTCCTGGCCGCTTAATCTAATTTTTTATTATTTTATTTCCATTTCAATGTCTTTTTCTTTCTTTTTTATTATAAATTTATTATGTTATTTTCAATGAAAGGTGCTATTTCAATTTTAACTGGAATTAATATCTTCATTAAATGCGTCTGGTTTCTTCCATTTATTATTTCAAAACTACGCCTTATTCTTTTGTTGATGTTTAGACAATGAAAATACCTAACTTTGGCTGTATTCACTTCTGGAAGGTTTGTCCTTCATTTTTTATTTTTGGACTTTCTCCCTAACTGCTTATTGTTTTTGTCTTTTATTTACTCATTTATCTATATTCTATTGATTTGGGCTGTTTGGACGTGTTTAGAATGCTATGCCATTGCATGCATGGGCTTATGGTAGTCTTCTTTCTTCTTTTTTTTATGAATATATCTTATTATTCAAAAATTATGGTCAAGTTTTATTAGCCATAATGCCACCCATTTTTTTTATTGATTTTTCGGAGAATGATCAAGAGCTAATTACCGTTTGTTAAGGTGGGATTCAATATACAATACATTGTGTTCAACCCACCAAGCCAAATTAAACAGTTCCTACTTCTATTGCTCATATGTCTTTCATGCTAATCACCAGTCTTCCTTAGTCCAAGCTTGTTCAATTGTCCTTGTCTTCTTTTAGCTACAACGACCCTCCATATCAACCCATTTCTTCTTCAATTCGTACCAATGGCATCCATGGCCCAACTGAATCTAAGATCACATCCATCATTGGCAATACGGTTCTTCCCATGGTCAGTAGCTCATTAGTTTCTTTAGATAACCTTAATCCTCACCCTCCTTACAAACCCCAGCCACTTAATTAATCTCCAGATTTACAATCACGACACAATAAAAATTTGCATCAAACTTTCTAAGCATTTGATTTTATGTTTTGGAACTACGTTCATGATTTTCAAGAGAATTATCACAAAATGGCAGCAACATCATTGAGCCCTGCGGGTTTATTTTCCTTCATTTGTTGCTCCATGTGATTATAGAATTCTATAAGAAAATGTCAGAGTATGTATTTTTATTTATATGTAAAGGTTATATTATGAAAAAAAGTAGAATCCTCAACCTCAACACCAGTATTACCAAATAAAGTTAGAAATTGAACTATTAGGTTTATTTAGTTCTTTTTTGAAAATTTAAGTGCTAAATCATTTCTCTTTATGATTTATATCTTGCATATATTATAATAGTACCTATAACAATGTTATAGTATCACATTTTTTGGCTTATGAGATATTTTTGATTACTTTATTGTTTTTTGTTTGAGCTATTGGCTGTCTAATGAAAACTTTGTTTCTTTTATGTTTTTTCTTGTGCGCTGTTAGGTACTGCAAGTAAAAGGTTGAAAGAGTAGAAAAACCATTCTAATATTATTTATTACTTTTGGAATAATGTACAAATATGTATGAGAAGAACTTATCTGAGGAAATTCTAAGTGTTTTTTAAGATAAATAAGAAAAATAAAGATAAAAATGAAGAATAAATAAATGCAAAACATGAGAGTTAAAATGAATTCAAAGTAAGAATTGATATACTCCAAAAGACTTCTATAGCTAGCTATATAATTACCATGGTCAATTATTGAATTGAAAAGAATTCATATATTTATTCTTAATCATTTATCTCTGTATATAAATAGAAATTCTTCCCGGGACTAAGCCTAGAAATTTTTTTTGAAAAATAATGTAAATTAAATAATTAATAAGCTGTATTGGTATATATAATATATATATTATGTTTTAAGACTCTCAAATACTATTACAGAAGAGGGAAAATTAATTAAGATTTGTGACCCAGGTATTAGGATTTCAAGGTCACGGAGCAGACTTTCCTCATTACCTTGGGTTTAATAAATGTGAGTTTCCCTTTCCTATGTTTTACAGAGTTTCAATCTCAAATTGACAGTTTATAGCTATGTGAAAAATGCAGTGATAAGTTTGAGGATACGTTTTGATTGGGGGAACTCCTATCATATAGTTTTATTCTTTTGATTCTCTTCCTATAAGATACTTTACCTGTCCTTTTTACTCAGTTCTTCTTTCCATTTTTGTTTTTAAAAAGATGTCACAGGGGCTCTAGTGGAAAACAGGACTGGCCTGGAACTCAGGAATCAAGAGCTCACTTGGAGGGCTCCAAAAAGATAAAGAAATAACAATGATTATATTTCTTTGAGGAAGAATAAGAGTAAGGACAGATATTCCAAAAAGAAAAGAAGAAGAAAGCCAATGGCCAAAGATAAGAAAAGAAAGCCAACATTGAAAGAGCCAACCAAATGAATCCTCAATTCACTGTTTCAACCTGCCATAAAGAACAATGGAATTGGTAAAGGATATGACCACCAATATCCACTGACAGGCAAAGAAGAAAGGGTGCAAAGGAATGAATTAAGATTATCAGTATTTACTTTAATAAATGAAAAGAGAATAAGGTCAAAAATAAATCCAATATATTAATCAACTGGGGAAAAAGTCCCTAGGGAAGAAAAGGTGGCCAGTATATGTGAGAAGTTGAATACTGATACTGGAGGGTTGATCACAAAGCTGTATTGCCTGTTTTGGGTCAATACAGATCTGGATATCTTGAGAATTGAGCTGTGTGACTGAATTCCCACAGTGGAATATGAATTGGTCCAAAAGGGCCAAGGCCATACAGCTTGCTTGAATACAGCCTGTATGGACAAATGGAGTTGTTCAAAGAATACTGAAGTACTTGATGCATTGAAAACTGATTGAATGATTGATAACCTCTTGAAATTACCCTTGAAATAATCCTGAAAAAGAAAATACAACCCAACTCCTGCAAGGACAGGTGGTTGGTGTCATTGAATGGTCCTCTGGTGGCTTCCAGGAATTGGAAGACTGAATGACTGAAAATACTTCCTTCAAAATGGATGATGGATTTGGGGACTTGAATTGAAAAGGCATAATTTGGTCCTGAAAGCATCACCATTGGATTGCTGAGTAAAGTTGGGGCATAATGGTATATTATACCATATATGCCTGGATGCTTTGGAACAGAGTACCTTGGTGAAAGAGAGTTCTTCCGCCAAATTGAGGAGAAACCTTGCTGGTAGTCTCTGGTGGCTTCCAGAGGCCAGGGGTTGAAAGTGGAGAAAATGTGGTTCTTGGGGTTGTTTTGTCCATTTTTGGGATTGTTGAGATTGAGGCCAAAATTGGCTCAGGTGGGCCTACCTGGCCTTGGGGGCTGGTGGACTGCCCCCTTGGCCCCTTTTGGCCTCATTGTATTTAGGTCAAAAGGGGCCTAAGAGTCCCACAGACAGTGAGCAATAGAGGCCATAGGGGGCCTAAATGTCCCAAAAAGGCCGTTTAGGCCTTAGACCCCATAATCCAAGGGGTTTGGACAAAGGCCCTGGTGATGGCTAGAGGGGCCAGAAGCCCTTGGAATACCAGATGGACCCCACAGGCCCAAAACAAAGGTATTGGCCTGGGGGTTGGTGAGGTGGAGAACTGGCCAAAAAGGCCAATGGTTGCAGGATATGGCCTGAGGCCATGGGTGGCCAGTGAAAGGTGATATGGCCCAAAGGCCATAAAACACCAAAATGGTCCTATTGGCCATAAAATGGGGTCAGGCTATATTTGCCGTAAAACCCACTGGGGGGTGATTACACTTGGTTTTCACAAACAATAGTTATAGTGTAAAGATAGTACATGATTCTGAGTTGAAAGGAGATGAAATTGCCATTGAATGCCAGAATTCTGTGTTCCTTAGTCTAGTGGAGCTAATTAATTTTATATTGACCCTATTTTTCATGATCACTGCTTTCTGTAGGGTCTTTGAACATTGCATTATTTGATTTTTGATTAGTAATATTTTTTTCTTTTTCTGTGGAAGTTATCTGTACATTGAGAAAGACGTTTTTTCCATATTTATAGGTTTTCCTGGTCTTGAAAGCTCTGAAAGTAAAATATTTTGCCTTCAAGTACTGCTAAAATCTTGACTAAAAGGTCAGGGAGTTTCTTCTTATATAGCTTTATTTGATGGGTTGAATTTTGGCTTTGACCTTACTATTTGGATTGACAGATTGCAGGTACTGGGGAGTTTCCAGGAATTTTGACTCTTTTTTGGATATGGGGATATCAAATAGGATATTATTTCCTGAAATATAAGTTCTGGCTTTATCTTTGGTGTCTTTCATTACTGCTTTGGACCAATTTTGTTCTTATTTACTGATTTTAACCTTAGCCTTTTCCAGGTTTTTATAAAGCCTGTTGGGTGGAATGGCCACTTGATGTGATATTCCAGATTCACTTTCCTCAAAATTATTTTTGATGGTTTTTCTGGATCCTTCCTTTACAGTTGAGGTTTTTCAAAATAATAATTTTTACTTTAGTGTGAGTTTTTATTGATAAAATTGAATGTTTCACTCAAAATTGGACCTTCTTCTGTTTTCAAAATTACTTTAATACATTCCTTCTTAAATTATTGCTGTATGGTTTGAAACAATGTTTACTGGTAATTTTGTACTTGAGGAATTTTTTCATGAACTAACTGCTGATTTATAAGGCTGAGAATTCAAATTTTCTGCCTCTGAAGTGAAATTTATTTTTGTTAAAACCGGCTTTATACTTGAATTCCGATTTCTTTTAAATATGAACTTGACAAGGTCTTCAAAGCTTTAATAGGTGGGAGAAGCTTTGTTAACTGATTTCTCCTAATTTGTCAGGTTTATTGAAATAATAACTGCTGATTTCTTGAGATATTTGGCTGAAAGTATTTCCCTCTTCTTTTCCTGCAATCAGTATTCCTGTTTTTTTTAGATTTTGAATTCATATCCTCTGTGTTAATTGAAACTGATTCTTCCTTTACTTCAACTATATCTTCATAGTCCTTCATTTACTCACCATTAAATACTTATTGAGGATTTTATTCTCCTTTTCCTGATTGCTGGAGCTTGATTCTTGTTCTACTGATAATTCTCTCCACCCAATTAATTGGGAAGCTGCACGGACTTCCATACCTGCTGGTAGATTTTCTCTCCACCCTACCTTCTGTGGTGAAAAAATTTGTAAACAACGTCTTCTTCCATATGGCTCTATGTAGCTTAATATTTACCCTCCTCTTACAACAAAAAGGGGTTTATTTATTTTCTCCCAGTGACCAGATTTATTGGAGTAAGTTATGCTTATTGAACTGTTGGAGTACAGGGGCCACTTATTCCCCTCAAATTCATGTTGATGCATCTTGTGGTAAGTCATGCTTTGATTTCTGAATCTTCCAGAATTATATTCAATTCTGATCCTGTGTCCACTAATGTCATTATTTAATTTCCTTCTTCCCCTAAACAAACCTGCACAAATCCCAATAGGAAGGAATAACTGAATTTGGTTTGTTCATGATCTCCTGAATGATGGTTTATTAGCTTGTTTTGTATTTCCTTTACATCAAGTTAGTTGAGTGAGATCTTTTTTCTTATGATAAGTTGTTCAATTGGTTAATAACTTCAGATAATATAATCAAAGCTTGTTCTAAGGTGAGATTTACTTTCTTATCCAAAATCTTTTTAATAATTTAGCTCCCAACCTCCTGAATTCTTTGATTTTTTTCCTCAATAGCCTTCTTTTTAACATTATGTTGATTTAATTCCTCTTTTGTTACAGGATAATTCTTTCCTCAAAATTCTTTGGTGACTTCTTTTTCATCTTTCAGATCTTGAGTTTTCTTTTATTTAGTGGGAATAGTTGTTTTTTCAACTGTACTTTGTTCATCTTCAATATAGGTTCCAGGTATGTTTGATTTCTTTTTCAATGGCATTTCAATTGCCTTTGATAATGTTTCAGTTTTCCTTGGAAATGATTTTGTTTGATCTTGAATTGGATGCTCATGTATTGAGGATCTCTGCTTTGTGTTTCTTAATCAATAAGTATGGAAAAATGCATAATTGACTGATGATATTTTTGGTGGCTGCCAATTTCCCCAATCTTCAGCTTTGGCTATAGCAGTTGAACCATCATCTTTCTTTAGCTACACTATGTTCATTTCCTTTTTTTGGGTAGTTATTTTTTAGCTTCAATTTATTTCCTTTTCTTGGTAATTTCTTCTTGTTCTTTTTCAAATCATTTAACTAGATTCTTTGAAGGGGTTTTTCCATCTGTTGGTACTCTTTTCAAATTGGGAAAGAAAAATATACCTCCTTGTCTTCTGACACATTTTTTATTCTTATCTTCAAAGAGGTTTCCAAATCTGTTCACTTAATGTCCTTGCTACAGAAAGTAATAAGAATTTGACATAGGTTTTTGGTATTCTGGGTACTGGTGAATCAGGAACATACCTTTGTGTACCTTACTTGATTTTCCTGCTTGGATACCTGTCCTGTTTTATTTTGAGGTATCACTGTTTTTTTCAATTACTTAATTTTCTGGATGAAATCATTCATTTACTTCTTTTCTTATTGATCCTGAATTTTAGGTCTTTATTCCTGTATTATTTTTTATTAGGCTCTTTAAGTTAATGTAAGCAAATTTCAATTGTTTCATCTTCAAATTGAGCTTTATTTGATTGTGTTTTATCTAAATTTGGATAATTGGATTCATCCTATGAAATTATGTCTTCAATTCTTTCCTTTGATATGATAACAGCTTTTAGCTCTTGCTCTATATAGCTGTTCAATAATTTCATTTCAGCTAAAATATATCCACCATCCCTTTCTTGGACCATGGCCTTATCTCTTCTAATTTTATTAATTATGAAGGTCCTAATTTCTGGCAACAGACTGACATAGATCTCTTCATAATTCTCAGCTTCACTTCTAATATATCCATATTTACATAGATAATTTGTGATCTTTTCATATTATCCATTGAATACCTCATATTCAGCTGAGTTGTTAATCTTTTCTTCTATTTAAGTATCAATTAGAAGTGTCTCTGAGAATTCTGGTCTATATCTTCTGTCTGGATCTACTATTCCCCATTCTGTTGTAGGTTCTTCTTTCAGTTTTGTCCAGTTTTTATCTTCATAAAGTTTCATGGCTTCAATTTCCTCCATCACTTCTTCAGAGACTTTTTTTTCTATATCTTATCCTTTAAGTCCTTCAATTTCAGCTTCTGCTTCTACTTTCTTGTTCAATTTTTCTACTTCATTACCATCAAAAACAAGATTTGTTTCTTTAGCCCTTTTCTCAACATTAGGACAGGCTACCTTGGGAAATTCCTCTTGTAATAGACTTGGATGATTTGGTGTGGAATTTTTTTTGCAATATTCTGTGATCTTTGTTCTGTTTTGGGTATAGATGTTTCTCTAGGGCCAGGTGTAGGTGATATTGGTGAATCTTTAGGTCTAACATTCCTTGGTAATCTGGGCTCACTTGGACTGTCACCAGGTTCATAAGATGTCGTTTCCCTTCTCTTGAATTTCTTGTTTCTTTGTGTCAATAATAAACTTGCATTTTCTTCATAATAATTTGGATCAGTACTGTTTGATCCTGTTCATCAATTCCTTTTTAATACTGTATTTCTACAGTATCTTCAGGTAATGGTGGTAGTTCATATGTTGATTCTAGATGCACTTTTACTTGGTAAACTGATACTTTATATTATTTTTTCATTTTCTTGTTCTTTTTTTCTTGAATTAACTTGAAGGAAAATCTCCTGAATTCATCCTTTTACGTCTATTCTGTTCTTGGTGTAGCAATAAGTAAATAAATATCCTTAGGTGTTTGGTCTTTTACCGGATAATAAAAGTGATATTATTGATTCAAGGATTCTCACGGCAATTTTGATTTTGAATGGGATTTATTTCCAGATTACAGATTGTGTAAATTTTCTTATGTTTAATTTCCTTTATGTAATAGCTTTTATTTAAGGTAGGTTGATTTTAAAATCTTCTTGCTTGATGATTGACTGATTATTAAGTGTTGAAGTTGAGAGAAAAGCCACTTTTTGCACACCAGATGTGGAACTTCTTTCAGTGTGGGATTGGATAAGGAAGTCCTTGAAGGGGAAATCACAGGTGAAAATTGTTGAATTGCTGAAATGATCCTGTAGCCAAGGGTGCTAATGGTATTTTAGCTTCTCCTCTGAATACACTAAACAATCTCCCCACAGACATCAAGAATCAAATTTTATGCCTATGGGTTTACAACTAGAGAATAATTTTCAGCAGTATCTATCAGGCCTAATCAATGATCGGTCTAATTTTGATAATAAATGATAATTTTGGAATATAAAAAATTGAAATATTGATTTGTTAGGAGTATTCATTCAACTTGGATACCCCCAATAATAGTACAGTTATATTTCTTAAGATGAGAAAATGATGATTGGGTAAATAAATAGGAGATATAATGGTATTGAGTGGTGGTCTCAGTTTTTTATTTTATTTAAAGAAAATTTAAATGGATAATAGTTTTGTATGAAGATATATACTAATAGTAACCATTCATGATATTTTTTTCATGATTGAATGGTTGTAATCAATCATAATATTGATAATAAAATAACTTAGAGTTTATTGAAGATATTAAGCTAACAATAGCACTATGAATGATAGCACCACTATAATTTTGAAAAAAAAATGGTGAAGGTTGATAAATATTTCACTACTTATATTAGTAATAATAAATTATAATAGGGACTATAATAAGTAATAAGAGTCATCAATAGTAACAATTTTGAAACTATTAGTATATATTTTAACTTTATGATAATTATATGTAAGATCTCTACTAATGAGAAAATTATAATATAAATATTTAAGCTTTTTGAATGTGAGTATTTGACTTATAGATAAATTTATAATATAGGCAGACATAATCTTAACTACAGATAATTGTAAATCACTATTAGTATAATATAATATAAGTAAAAACAATTCTTAGATCAACCTACTAGTAAGGGACAAATAATTGTTCTCCTTCTTTGTATATAATTAGTTGCATGTGGGAAAGAGGAGAAGATGAGATAGAGGCCTCCTTTTATGTTGTGAGAAGTACCCATTGGGTCTCCATGTAAAGCTTTACTTTTCCCTTGAGATAAATTTTCTGGTCTAGAATTTTGTACAAAAATTCAGATTACGTATCTGTTACACTGAATTAGCTGGCTTCCACAGCCTTGAGGGATTAATTATGGTAGGTAAAATTGAGAATGGTGCCATATGAAGGAGATCTTTTCACCATTTCTTTGGCCAAAATTAAGGTTTAGATGTTTTTTATGGTGTGGATTCAGATAGAAATATAGGATTACTTCCTCTTTAAACCTCTTTGGTCAGCTTGCAAAGTCCTTATGGATAAATTCTGGTGACTACTACCATGCATTACTAAGATTGTACAGCCTTGAGTAATCAATGCTGGTATGTAAAAATATGAAGATGGTGTCATGTGAATAAGCCCTTGAATAATTTTTTTTTTAAGATTATGTAATTAAGGGTAATATTGATGTGTAATGTGGGGATAGACTTTTGATTTGTGATATCTGACCACTGTAATTCATGTGTAATTTAGTGTATTTTCCTTGCATTAAGCTAGTTGAATTTGAGCTGAGTTGTAATTGATTATTCTGTGGCTGTGGTATGTACAGATCTCATGCATGGTGATTGCATAACCTTATCCGGGTGCCTGCATTGTTATTTAATTTAAATTTATAGTTGATTTTGTATGAAGAAATTTGAATTTGATACTTTCATATGATGCTTGTGTTACATAAACTTTATTGTTGATGATTATAATTCTAGTAATATGATTCTTTTCAGGTTGAGTCCATGATAGAGGTATTAAAGTAGTATATACAACTCTAACTGTGACTGTGACATTGATGAAAATGGTTAAAAAGGGTTTTGAAGAGTTCAATAAGGGCTTTAATAAAGATTTTTAGTGGTGGTGAGCGCTGTTAAAAGCCATGGGTGCAGTGTTTATCTGTTAGGTTACAATGATTAAGATTATAGTTATACCTGTTTATTTTCCAAGAGTGAAACTTTTTATGACATTTGTACTACATAGGAATTTAAGAGTAGGATGAGGAGACCTTTTAAAGTCAGGAGAAAGTTAAGTTATCTCATTTCAACAAGTTAAGCTAGTAACAATAATCTCATATCTAATAGTATAATTAATATATAATAAAATGTCTGGAATTAAAAACAAAATATAATACAACTGGTTGGAGTCAAACACATAATCAACAGAATGAAAATTGTAGTTAAAAGTTGATGGTATTTACCTTTAATTCACTAGTGTGTTGTCATATACATATATATATATAATAATTTGTATACTCTATTAGTATGCTAAAGCTTGAGTAACAGATGAACAAACGGTGATTTCACATCAATAGTGAACTTCAAGTATCAACTAATAACAGTGGGTACTATACCTTGTAAATGACAGCAGAGATTCTGCAGTGAGCTATAAGAATGAACACAAAGAGAGAGAGAGAAACAAATAGATTGAAGGAAAAGGTTGGAATTGGAAATAGACAATTGAACTGAAAGAATTTTTTTTCCTTGGAAGTGTGACGTCTGAGGAGAAAGAGGTGAGATTAAATAGTGGAGTCTTGAGTGAGTGGTTGCTTGATCTTGAGCAGCTTAGGTCATGTTCTTGGCAATGATTACGTCACTTGATGACATAATTATTTCAACACTCCCTCTTGATCTGTGAAATTAATTGAGCTTTTGAATTCGTTAAGTTTGTTGATTGTGGGTGGCTTTGTTAGAATATCTGCCATCATATCATTTGTACTTACTTGAACTACAATCAAGAATTTTTTAGTCACGAGATATCTTAAATACTGATATTGCACTTCTATGTACTTTGTGTTCGGATTTAGATTTGCCTGCTTGGAGATTGTGATTGCACCTGAATTGTCATTGTGAGGAATCGGTTGACTCATCTTGATCCCAATATCCATAACAAGCAAATTCGCGATCCATCTCATTTCCTTTGAGCATACATTCATTGATACAAATTCAGCTTCCGTGGTGGATTGAGATACAATGGACTGCTTCTTGCTCATCCAGCTTACTGGATTTCCAAACACTGTAACTATGGTGCCTGATATTGATTTTCTGTCTCTCTTGAAATTTTTGTAATCTGCATCTGCCCATCCTCGAAGGACAGACTCAGTTGCTTCAGAACTAGTATACAAGAGGCCCAGGGTGCTAGTACATTTGATGTACCTAAGCAGGTGCTTTAAAACCTTCCACTGATTAATCATAGGATTTGTGGAACAGCAAGCTAATTGGTTTGTGGTGAACAGGATGTCAGGACTAGTGTGTTGAGCCAAATAATTTAAAAAACCGATGGCTTGTTGGAAGGTGTGTTTGTCAAATTCGGGAGCTTCCTATTCAATCATGTCAAAGAGGTTACCATTACAGGGTGTTTCTACACCTCTACTATTCTTCATATCAAATGTTGTAAGAATCTTGAGACAGAACTCATGTTGGGTTAACAATACAGATACATTTCCATTCCATATGGGTTGATAACCTAGATGTTGTGTGGGTTTTTTGTTGATTTTGAGTTTAAAGATTTTACTGAGCTTTGATGTAGATGTGATGATTTCAGCTTTGCTTTCACCCACCAAGAATCCATCGTCAACATGGATGTGCAAAAACATAGTATCTTCTTTGTTAATCAAAAGTGCTTCATCGGACACTGCACTGAGAATTTAAAGTGAGTTGATAGCCTTTGTCAACTTTTCTTTCCACATTCTTGGAGCTTGCTTGGTACCATACAGAGATTTATTCAGTCTCCACACCCAGTTTTCCTTTCATTGAGCTTCAAAGCCCTTGACCTGCATAACATACATATCAGCGTCCTTTTTGCCATGTAGGGAAGCTGTTTCCACATTGAATTGGTATGCCTTCAAGTTCTTGTTGACAAGTAGAGAAATTGATATTTTGAATGTTTCATTTCATCCTACAGATGACCAGGTGTTGAAATAGTGAATCAGGTGTTCCTGATGATTTCGCAAGACTACCCAATGTGCCTTATCATGATATACTTTGCCATATTCATTTTTCTTCTTGGTTAATCTCCACATCCCTCCTATGACTTTGGCATTTTTGGGGTATGGAACAAGCTCACTGGTGTTTTGCTGCCTGAGTGAATAAAACTCCTTCTGCATTGCATTGGTCCATTCCTGTTGCTCTAGAGGGTCATTAATTGCTTGAGAGTAAGGAACCACATCCATTAAAAACGTTTTGTTGTTCTTTTTCCTTCTCAATCCCTCTATGATATTTTCCGTAGATAATGAGCTTGATACATCCTTAGAAGCCCTCTTGTAATATGGAACGCATTCCCAAGTCTTCTTTGGACCTGGAGCTTTTGGTTGGACTTCATTGTCAACTGGATGAGGTGAATTATTTGGTGCAATGACCAATGCCTCAATTTGATCCATTTGTGGTGTAATGTCGCTTGATGTAGGCTTAGGAAGGGTAAGCTGGACAGTTTCTGATGGTAGATACTGAGTAGGCTTGTGAACCTTCACTGGTCTGTTGTTTATAGATGGAATGTAGTCATGACTGATTTTGATTCTTCCATTGTCAATGTCCAGAAACTTCATTGAGTCTGAATACTGCTCAAACGTCAAGGCACGAAGTATAGAAATTCCACCAGTGATTTTGGAGTCTGGAGATTCATTCTTAACATTCACCTTGGCTCTGAAGCTGATCAGTCATGAGAAATTCAGACATGGCTCTATTGCTGCATCATTGTTTTCAAGAAATTTTTCCAGTGTCATCATATTCAGGAAGCAATGAGGAGTATTGTTCAATAGTAATGAAGCATGGGTGGCAGCTTGATCCCAGTAGCTTACTGGGATGTTTGATTGGTTTAAGAGACACCTCCTTTTAGAAAGTAATGATCTATTGAATTGTTCTGCTACTCTGTTGGTTTGAGGTGAGTAGGGACCTCCTTGTTCCATAGATACTCCTTCTTGCTTTAGCGTTGATAAAAAAGAGTTGGACATGAATTCGCCTCCTTGATCTGAATGGAGATAGGAAGGGACCTTGTTAAACTTGTTTTTAATTTTGTTAATGAATGTGAGAATTTCTCTACTGGCCTGATCTTTGGATTTTAGGAAAATTATCCGATTGAATCTATTGGAATCATCTAGTAGTGCTAGTACATAGCGGCATCCTTCACAGTTTTTTCTTGAAATGAAAGATTGATTGATATTGTTTTTCTTGAGGATGTGTCTTAAATATTTGTCACTCGGGTGTCCACATAGTGAAGGCCAATCTTTAGTGACACGTGGGCTTGAATACCATGCTATGTTAGTGGGACTTCGAGTAGAATATAGATTACCATCTTGTTGAAATTTAGCAACAATTGAGTTACTGCGTTTGATTAAAAAAAGTCGTTCTGGTAAATGGGTTTCAGTCTGTGATCAACAACTTGCAACACAGATATCAGGTTCACAGGTCCTTGTGGGGCATAAGATACTGGAGAAATATTGAAACCAACAAAGTTCAATGTCCTGTGATGGGTAATCTGAAAATTATTTGCAAAGGTTTTGACAGACACATTTCAAGGCTTGGGGTTTTTAAGGAGGGATAAACTATCAACAATTGATCATCCGCATCCACTGTCAAGGCAAATTTTCTGAGATCTCTCTTGATGATCAGTGATAAATCCTTGAATAGGTAATTAGTACGTATCTGATTCAGAATTTTCTTGTGGATCAATCGTTTCTTCAGGGCTTGACACGGCATGTGCTGGTTGATTTCTTTTTGGCATAGCCGATTGATTAGATAGTATCAGCTTTTCAAGCCGTTCCATGCACTGAGAGAGTGACGGGTTTTTATCATTACCAGCAGGTTTAGAATCTGCCTTCTTCTTTTTATTCCTTCTATTCCCTCTTTATTGATTGTCATTTGCCTTTAGACCCTTTTTGTCGTCATCTTTGCAACTTGATGGTTTATTAAAAAGCACTTCTTCACTGTTATTCTGACATCTTGTGTGTTCTGAAGATACTCATTTTGTAACTGTAATGATGTCGAACGGTTTTGAGTCGTAAAGAGTTTGAATCAATCCAGTGAGTTCCTTGTCTTTGTTCAAACTACAAATAAAAAATGCTGCTGCCATACTTGGTGGCAGGTCCATCTTAAAGTCGGTATTATAAGTGATAGACTTGTACACGGCATAAAGTCTGAGGAATAAATAGGTATGACTTTCAAGTTACTGTCCTGGTCCATACTGTAATGATATTAATCCAAACAGAGCTTCAAATTTAGTAATGATTGAATTTCTTCCACATGCATCGCCTAGCGCTTCCCAGGCATCAAAGAACAAATATTTATGCTCGAGCAGCACACCTTGAAGGTAATCGCATACTGATGTCCACAGCATAGCTAAAGCTGCACTGTTTTTACATTCATATTTCAAGGTAATTTTGACGGTGTCTGAGGGCGCGTGCAGAAGTTCTTGATAGCCACAGCCTTTAAGATAGTTCTTCATCTCACAACTCCACTGTACCCAGTTTGATCTATCCAGTTGAATGATTCTGGTCTTGATTTGATTTTCATCAGCTAATTTGTTGTTTTCTGCATGGTGTACCATTTGAGTAAGTGGCAGAGGTGTTGTCATTTCCAGACAGGATTGATATTTGTTTCGATTCTAGTTCTTGTGTGAATTAAGAATAACTAACTCTGGCTACCATAAAGCTGGGAGACAGTTAAGGTATCTTATTGCAACAAGTCAAACTAGTAACAATAATCTTGTATTTAAGAGTATAATTAATATACAATAAAATGTCTGGAATCAAGAACTAAATATAATACAACTGGTTGGATTTGAGCACATAATCAACACAATGAATATTATAATTAAAAGTCAATGGTTTTTACCTTTAATTCACTAAAGTGTTGTCATATACATATATATATATATAGTAGTTTGTATACTCTATTAGTATACTAAGGCTTGAGCAACAGATGAACAAATGGTGATTTCACATCAATAGTGAACTTCAAGTCTCAACTAATAACAGTGGGGACTATACCTTGTCAATGACAGCAGAGAACCTGCAGCGAGCTATAAGAATGAACACAAAGAGAGAGAGAAACAAATAGATTGAAGGAAAAGGTTGATATTGACAATAGACAGTTGAAATGAAAGAATTTGTTTTTTTTTCCTTAGAAATGTGGAGTTTGAGGAGAAAGAGGTGAGATTAAATAGTGGAGTCTTGAGTGAGTGGTCGCTCAATCTTGAGCAGCTTACATCATGTTCTTGGCAATGAATAAGTCACTTGATTCCATAATTATTTCAACATTCTGGTGGAGAAAAGGCCTCCTTTGATCCTAAGATGGGGTGGTATGGCCCTCTAGACCATGCACGTAGAGGAAGTGAACAGTTTTTAACTTCTGAGTACTGGCTTGTGGTTTCCAAAAAGCCTTTATGACCTGTATTGGGCTCAGATGTGGTTTCAAAACCACATCTGGGAGGGGTTCACCAATACAGGGTGAAAACCTTCATCTGGGGACCACACAGCCCTCTTCTGACATGTATGATGTGTAGAATACTGTACAGAACCTGTATGGTATCCCAGTATTGAAGTATAAAAATGCTTTGTTGTCTTTTTGACACCTCATAATCATATTTGTGGGATATTATTCCGCAGAAAAAATGTATTGGCCCAATTGTGGGATTTTACCCTTAAAGCTGCTATAGCTTTGTTGGTTTTTGAGATATCAAGCTCAAAATTGGCCCATTGTGTAGCCCTGGATGGAATATACAAAATGGTACCTCATTTGGTATGGGTAACATGAAATATGGCAAAGTTATGCCATGTACAAATTTTGTTATCCATACATATGATTTTCTCAATATCTGTATGGAGCTTATTTGCTCCATAACCTTTGATCTAGATGTGATATGAAGAAGTTAAAGGAGCCATCAGATATCCCTGAGTAATCTCATTCAAAAAAGACCCCACTTTAAGTATCTCACACTAAAACTGCAGAAGTTAGATGAGAGGTAAATATTTTGTTCACCCTTATTTGACTTTGTTTTGGCCATAACCTCTGTAATTTTGGTGTTAGCTCAATTTGGCTAATACCATTGGATAGCTCTGAGATATTCAATTTGCATACATATTTTCTGGGCTTAAGCCTCTTACTCTGGATTCCAGATGAGAGGTGAAAATTAAGGTTTATACTCAGCAACAACTTTGAGCAGGAATAAATTTGTTGTTCTTTGTCCCGTGATGATTGAACTTGTATATTTGGAAAGGAGTGAGTTTCCTCTTTTGTTTGATAGCTTTTGAGCTGATTTGGCTCAGATCCATGTTTTGGTGGTATCTTAGCTTTACCATTGGTTTATGGTATTTGGCTCTCATTCTTGTGCTCTGGTTGTGAGTCACAGGCTGACATACCTTCCCTCCAAAAAAGGCTGATCATTGATGAGACTTTTTAGTCCTCGTAGAGGCCCTGAATTTCCTTAGATGAAGGATTCCATCTGGTATGGAATCCTCTGACAACCACTTGTCTTTGTCTTCTGTCTGGATTTTAAGTCTGACCAAATACTGTCTTTAGTCTTTACCATTTAGTCTAATCTTCCTGGCCTTGATGATCTTCTTCACAGGTCCAGGGGAGTCTTCTACTTCCACCATGTTGGGTGGGGTAGTATCCTGCTTTCTACAGGGGAACTTGTCCTCTCCTGTCTGGAAGTATTGTTTGACAAGACTCACTGGGAATACTGGGCGTTTCCTGGAGAATACCTCTGTGAGTCTAACCTCCACTGCATTCTTCCCTATCAACTTAATTATAGTGAAGGGCCCCACAAATGAACCTCTAATTTTATTTGGTCCCTTAAGATTATTGAAGTTGAGTGTAGATACTAACACTTGGTCCCCTTCTTTGGAGTCTGGTTTCATATTTGTCTTTTCATACCTCTGCTTTTTGTATTCTTTAACTTCAGCTACGCACTTAGCAGCTGTTTCACAGGCTCTTTTCCACATGTCATGGAAGTCATTGGCTGTGGGGTGGATAGTCAGAAGGTTTTTTTCCACGCAATACACCGGCAATAAGGGGTTCCACACTTTTTCTACCAGTGAGGGTGATTTCCCTGGAGTTGAGTGCTGGCTTGTGTTGTAAGCCAGCTGGACGTCTGGGAGAAGTCTAACCCAGTCATGGGTATATCATTCATGGTCCCTATATTCCATTCCATATGCACAGAACCTCCTAATGATTTCCTACATTGTTTGGATCATCCTTTCAGCTAAAACATCTGTCTGTCAATTTTAATCTTTAGAAAATTCAAGTTTTGTGCCAAGCATTTCATAGAGGTTAGTGAAAAATTCTGATGTTAATTTTGGGTCCCTATCACTAATGATGATTTTTGGGACTGCACATGTGGCTATGATATTATTCCAAAATAGCAGGGATGTGTCTATTGCTGTGTCCTCTTTATGACATGGAAATAAACTCACACTTTTATTAACACTATCAACTATGACTAGGCAGGCATTGAAATTTTCTTTGCCTCCTGGGACAAGTCCTGTGACCCAGTCCATATTAATGGTTTCTCATGGGTGTTTGGGTTCTTCTATGTGTTGAAGAAGCCCATATTTCTTCCCATGTCTTCTGTTTTTCTCTGGGAATATTTCACAAGTGTTGATATATTCACTCAATTATTGCTTCCATTTGGGCCATGAAGCTGTACTTACTACCCTTTCCTTGGCCCTGTCTTCACTCATGTGTCCCATATAGGGGCATTCATGACATTCCTGAAGGATCAGGGATATGTGGTCCCTTTCCACCACTTTGAGGGCACTTGTGTGCTTCTCTCTGTGATAGATTAGTTCATCCACAAGGAAAAACTTGTTATCCATATAGTCCCTCACCCAGGGCTCCTCTAAGTGGGATTCCAGTTCTGGGCTCCTGTATTTCTGTTTAAAGAGTTGCAACAGTATGTCACACTGTTTGTGTTTGGAATAACTATTCATTACTGCACTGAATAATTCATTGTGTAGTTCTGAGGAGCTTATCCTCAATATGGGAGTTTCTGTTTCTTCTGATTCAGTGTCCTCACTGTCTGGGGTACCACGTTCTGGTGCCCATTCAGAAAATCGGAAGTTTTTCCTCCTGTCTATTTCCATGAAATGGATAGGGATCTTGGCTGCTACTTCATGGTCATAAGCTGGGTTTCTTTTGACATTATCCAGTGGCCATCTGCTGAGGCCATCTGCATCAGTATGCCTTTTACCTTCTTTGTATATCATGGTCATGTTCCCTCTATACTCTTGTATGGCTATTTTCCACCTCAACATGTGTCTATTGGTAGTATTCATGTTCAGTAAAGACTTCAAGGCTGTGCAGTCTATGTAGACTTCAAAGACTGCACCCTCAAGATAATAATGGAGTTTCTCTAGGGGCCAGACTAGGAATAGGAATTCAGTCTGGGTTTCTGCATACCTAGCTTCTGAATCTTTCAGTTGCCTGCAAATGTAGCATATTACCCCTTCCCTTGGTTAACCATCCACAATTTGTCCCTTGTGTAGGGCTGCTCCCAGTCCTTGACTGCAAGCTACATCTAAGTACAACTTGAATGGCATTCAAAGTCAGGGAGTATTAGGACAGGTTCATTGGTGAGTTCATGTTTGATTCTTGCATATGCATCTCTCATTTCCTTGGCAATCTCAAAAACTACATCTTTTGAACATAGCTTGTATAGAATACTAGTTATGTGAGAAAAACATTTCATTTGGGTTCTGTAGTAGCTAGCAAACCCAAGAAAAGATTGCATCTCTTTGATGTTCTTTGGTACTGGCTTTTTCAGTACTGCTGCTACTTCATTTTGGTTTATGGCTAGACTAAGGCCTGAGACTTTATGTCCTAGTTCCAGTAATTCTTGTTGGCCAAAATTGAAATTCTTCAGTCAAATTTTCAGATTGATGGGTGTGCATTTACTTCATACTCTGTCTATGTACTGCAAATGGTCTTCCCATGTCTCTGAGTAAATAATGATGTCATCAATATATACTACCATCCAGCCTTCTAATATTTCTTCTTGAAATATTGTGTCCATAATTCTTTGGAAGTAGGCTGGTTCATTTTTGATGCCAAAATGGCATCCTTGTATACTCATATATACCCATATGGCATATAATTCTGAGTAAATTCATGGAGCTTGGTTCAACTCCATTCTGGTGGAAAACATTCCTAAATCCATCTTCCTTATATATCTGGCTTTTTCCACTTTATATAGCTCATGAGGTATCCTTGGTATGGGGTAACTATCAGCTTTTGGGTAGTTATTTAGGGCTCTGAAGTCTCCACACAACCTAGATTTTCCATAATGGCAGGTGATAAGAAAAGGAGTGGTGCTTTCCACTATTTCATTGTGTCCTATCTTCCCAAGGCAATCCATGTCTAGTAGTTCATTGATGTGCTTCTCAATTTCTTTCCTAGTTTCCAGGATTGCTGGATATAAAGGTCCTCTCAGCATGGGTGGATGAGGTCTTTCCACATCTAGATATAACTCTATATCATGGCCTCTTATTTTTCCCAAGGGTTCTTCACCAATGGAAAATGATGGTATATTTTTCCTCAGCACCTTCAGTAAACTAAGTTTTGGTTTCCTGGTGAGGCTGGTACTGGATTGGCCCTCTCTGAATTCATTCAGTCATTCTTCTAGAGAGTCATGGGTGGAAATCTGGTATATGTTGAGTGAAAATTTCTTTTCCTTGTTTGTACCTATGGTAATGTGCCTTTTCTTACTGTTGCAAATATAAATGCCATACATCTCTTGGTAATCTGTTCCCAGTAATAATCCTTGTATATGGGAATCATCAAGTACAACAAACTCTGGGTTGAGTCTGATATCAACTTTCCTATGGGGTATAATTATCTCTTTGATAATTTTCCCAATGTATTTCATCTTCCCCAATGCACTTTTACATTTTTTTCCCTTTTTTTGAAAGAGCTGCTTCTCCTAATTTGGGAAGTGGTTATCCAGATAATATCTAGCCACTATTGAGCAGTGTGCACCACTGTCAATGATCAATGGATGTTGAGCATTGTAAATACATACAGTCATCTTTGTGGCTGTCCCATGTATATATGCCATTCCTTAAGTTGGTGAAAGTAGGAATGTTTGTGCATCTTGGGTGTGTTTACACAAGTTTTTATTTGCAGTATCTTGTGGCATGCCTGCCTCTAACTGTATGTCATGAATTTCTAGTTGTGTTTCCTCTTGTTACTCAACTAGAAATTCTTCTCTTGGGTCTTGGTCATCATCACATTTGTTCTCTCATGGCATCACCCATAGAGGCTGATTCAGATTCCTCTGTTGGGGATTCCTCCTCTGAGAATTGCTCAATGGAATAGAATTTCTTCTTTGCCTTTGGACAGTTATTGGCATAGTGGTCTGTAAGGCCAAGATTGTGTAAAGTATTTTTCTTCTTGATCACTTCTTCCATTTTTTCTTCGGTTTGTCTTTGAAGTCCACCCTGAAAGGTTGTTTCTCTTTTAAACCACTGCATCTAAATTAGGAATACTTCCCTATATTTGTTCTTTTCCTTACATCTTGGAATGTGTTTGCAATGTCATCTAGAGTAAAACTTTGGTTGCATCTGCATTTTACTGCATGCTCTAGTTCCCCTCAAATTTGTTTCAGGAGTTTGTGATTCCTAATATGAATATTCATTTTATGATCAATGGCTTTAAGTCTTTTAGACTGTCTAAGAAATCACTCATATAGATCTTTGTCCACATAGTAATTGTCATTTTCAAATGACATGGTCTTTTGCCATATCCAAGTACCATTGCTGTACTTTTGAATTATTTGACTCTTCCACCATGGCCAGCTTCTTCTGCAATGGATTTCTTTCATTTCTGTGTACCAAGTACTAACATGGACTTTAAATGCTGCATTTAATCTAGCAGTAATCCAGTGATATGGTATTATTGGTACATCTATGAAGAGTCCATAAGTATATTGAATGAGTCCCATGTAATCATATTCTCCTGTGTCAGAGAATTTGTGCCAGCGTATGGCCTCTGGAAGCTGTTTAAAGGCTTTCTTCTGAGAAAAAGACATACTATCTCCATCTTGATATTGAGATGGAGATCTTGCCTTATTCACCAATAAGGCATCTGGTTTGATGTATTATTGGTGGTATGGATCATCCAAAATATGGCCTTGTGGTTGGGGCTTCATATTTAGGTAGACATTAAACAATTTGTTCATGTCTTGATCCAGAAATGACTTCCCCTTCTGCAGTGGTGCTGTTCTTCAAAGACTTGTTTCAGTCTTTTATTGGTTTCTTCAGAAGCTTTGCTCAATTGAGCATGGCCTTCTTGAACAGTTTTAAAAATTTTGTCCATGGAGGCTGTTGATAGTTTCATCCTCTCATGGCTTTCTTGGAGTTCTGCAAACTGTTTTTGAGTTTGCTCTGTAAATTGGGACATTTGTAACCACAGTGCATCACTGTTTAAGTTACTCTCAGGTGTAACAACACTGTGTTCATTCTGAGTGGGGGTAATATTTCTATTTTCTGGGCTATTGATTCTAGAAGTATTTGAAGCTTTTTCTGGATCTTGTATACTTCTTTCACCAAGTCCAGAAGCTTCTGGATTGTTGGTTTTGAATCTTTCTGCCTTTGGCTGAAAGATGTCTTTTTCTTGCCCTTGTATCCTTGTCTTTTCCTGAAAACTACATTGGATTGTGAAGAATGGTGACTTTTGGCCACTGATCTTCTGGTGCCTGAATGGTGTGAAGCCACTGAGAAGTTTGGTTGGTCTATTCCTTGTGAGCCTGAAGGAATATGAGTAGGCCCTGTCTAGTTCATCCATCCTTCTATAGCTTTGATAGTGGCTTGATTCTCCCTTATCCTGGTGGCCCTCTCCTACAGGAGTCTGAACTGCCTTGTGGGATTCCATCCTTTGGTGATTATCATAAGGTCTTTGAAGGATATCACTTTGAGACATGTCTTCTGGCAACTTGCTCCAAGTTCTTGCCAATGTGATGCTAGGTTGAACCTCTTGTTGTCCATGCTCCATGGGAAAAGATATTTGAGGAATTGGTGGTGCTGAAGAAATTTATGCATATCCTTCCAGTCCTCTGGTTTGAGGTTTCTGTTGAATTGGAAGGTGAATGACAGAGTGGGTATGATTTCCCTCAGTGTCTTTCCATCCACCACTGTGTCCAAGGTGTCCTCTTCCAGGTCTGCTGGTTCTGTCCAAGCCTTTTCTGTTCTCTGGCTGGTTCCTTGGGATTTCAAGGTTCCTGAGGTGTACAGGTGACATATCAGTGTTTGCAAGCAGTCAACAACTTAATGTTCTTAGGATATTTAACTTTGACTGTGCCTTGTACAAATTCATTTTCTATTGCTTTTGGCAATTTTCCCTTAGAGGTTAAAACTGGGTTAATTATTATAATCTTCCTTTTAAAAGTGGCTAAGGTTGGTTTACCTTGTATTTATTCAGAGTTTCATGGTTTTCTACTTCTATGAGTGGCTATTGGTGTCCACTTCCTTGCTGTACTGAGGCTTTCACTGTGCCTCTTTCCTTCTCCCTTGCTGCTTTTTGGTTCTGCAGGAATCACAGGTGTACTGCCTTGTGATTGGGTTTCAAGTGGTATGAGCTTTTATTCCACTGAATCAAAGAGAGAAAAAGAGGGCTTATGTAAGTTAAGACTTCTTAAAATGCTGTTTGCACATCTGAGAATGCCCTCTGGGAAATATATTCCTATATTATACCCTTTTATTATGATAGTGTAATCCAAATTATTAATTAAATTTCAAAAATACATCTTTGTGGATTTCTGGTTTACTGTTTGTCTACCAGTATCTCACAGATTAACTTGTAATTAACAAGTGTAATCTTAGAAGTGGTTACATAATGGGCAATTGAAATCATCAATATGCCCAACCACGTCTCTAATACTGTTATTTACAGCAAGAAAGGTGTTCTTTTTAATTAAAAAGATACTGTATTTATAGCTTTTCAAGTGTTTTAATATGAGAAAAACACCAAAAATGGATAAAATGGTGATTATATTATAATCAACCACATGAAAAAGGCAATAATGAAAAAACCACAGTAGTATAGTATTATATACAAGTCAAAAAGATAATAATAATAAGATATATATTATATTTTTTTTAATAATTTATGCCTGAAACAAGAAACAATGATGTCAAAAATCAAGAATATAAGAGAAAAAACTCACTGTTGTATGAAAAAAGGTCCAAAAAAGTCAAACAACATGTCCAGGCCCTCAAATTGTCAGGCTGAGTGTCCAATAGAGTTATTAAAAAAGTATATAAAGCTCCAAGTGTGACTTTGACACAGATTAAAATGGTTAAAAAAGGTTTTAAAGAGCTTAATAAGGGCTTTACTGAAACTTTTGAGTGGTGGTGAGCCCTCTTGAAAGCCATGGGTGAGTGTTTATCTTTTGGGTTACAATAATAAAGACTAAAATAATTAAGATTATAGTTATACCTGTTTATTTTCGAAGGGTATAGCTGTCTTTGACAGTTTTACTATGTGGGAACTTAACAGAAAGATAAGGAAATCTTTTCTGGTGGAGAAAAGGCCTCCTTTTATCCTAAAATGGGGTGGAATGGCCCTCTATAGCATCTACATAGAGGAAGTGAAGAGTTTTTCACTTATGACTACTAGCTTGCGCCTTCCACAAATCCTGTATGCCCTGTATTGTGCGTAGATGTGGTTTTGAAACCACATCTGGGCAGTTTTCACCAACGAATGGTGAAAATATTCCTCTGGGAACCACACATCCCTCTTCTGACATGTATGATGTGTAGTATGCAGTACATAACCTATATGGGACCCCAGTATTGAATGAAATATGAGGTATTGAAGTATAAGAATGCTTCTTTGTCTGTTTGACACCTCATAATCATAGTTGTGGGATATTATTCCACAGAAAATGTGTATTGGCCAAATTGCGGGATTTTACCCTTAAAGCTGCTATAGCATTTTCAGTCTTTGAGATACTGAGCTCAAATTTGGTTCATTGCGTAGCCCTGGATGAGATCTACAAAATGGTACCTCATTTGGTATGGGTAACATTAAGCATGGAAAATTTATTCCATGTACAAGTTTTGTTATGCAGACATATGATTTTCTCAATATCTGTATGGAGCTTGTTTACTACATGACTTTTGCTCTAGATGAGATATGGGGAAATGAAAGGTACCATTGTGGGAAATCCTCCTGTGTGGGTTAAATGAGGCAGTACCTGGAAGGGGAAATTACAATAGAAAAGTTTTGAATTGCTGTTCAAGATTGTAACCCTTGCTCTGCTTGTGTGTCAGAATAATCTGTACTGCCCTTCCTGAAAATTCTTAATTATCTTGACTTGAGTTCACAATCAATTTATTTTATTTGATGGTGGCTAGTCAGAAAAGTATATTCAACAGACTCTATCAGACTTTGTTTGATCTGGAAACAATGTCTTAGAAAACCTTAACACAAATAAATAAAGATATAAAACTGGTAAAAGACTTTTTTAATTCCTTTACTGAGAACATCAACACCTTGAGGGATTTCCAATTTTTATGATAACACTGTTGATAATATGATAAATAATAATAACAAACACTACTATATTTTTTTAAGGGTTTAATAATTTTATGATGATAACCTGGGATGACAGACACTACTATTGTTCAATTTACTACTGAGCTTGGCTACTGAGTAAGAACCTTGTCAATGGTATGGATTTATAAAATAATGTAGACCAACTGTTAACTACTATTATCTATAAAACACCCAGAAAATGCTACTGAGCTTGGCTACTGAGCAGATTTAGCAATGGAGGTAGTCAATGGGATTAGTTTATGAATTAAAGTAGACCAACTGTTAAATACCATTAATTATAAATCACTCAGACAGTGCTACTGAGCTTAGCTACTTAGCAGAATTTAGTAATGGGGTAATAATATCAATGGGATAGTCAATGAGTTTCATTCATAAATAAATGTAGACCAGCTGTTATCTACTATTAATTATATAAAGAAGACTCAGACAGTGCTTCTGAGGCTACCTACTGAGCAATAATGGGATGGAGATAGTCAATGAGATGAGTTTATGAATAGAAAGTAGACCAACTGATAACTACTATTAATTGTAAATCACTCAGACAGTGCTACTGAGCTTAGCTACTTTGCAAAATTTAGGAATGGGGATGGGATAGCTATACTGCTGAGCTTAGCTACTTAGTATTCCTAAAAAATTAGGATAATGTGGATGGATGGAGGGGATTTCCCTCAGAAAAAATAGTAAGAAGTTACGTTTTTGTGATGAGCCTCTGTCTGAGCCATGAGGAAAAACAAATTGAGGGGTGAGAGGGGACCTCTATTTATGGTTTTTGGGGCCTCCATGGGAGTGTCAAAAAAAGGGAACTTAGAATTTTTCAGGTCTCCAATCTGGGTTTTTGACATGTGGCCTGTATTATGAAATAAGGTTTGGTGGTGTTGGATCATGAGACCTGTATTTTCAATTGAATTCATGAAATTGTGGGGAAATGATGTCATTTGCTTATGTAATCAATTGAGTTTCCTGGAATCCTTATCTCCATGATTACTAATCATAGTTTAATTCCTGTTGATGATGTCCTTTATGATGTCATTGATTATGTAATCAATTGAGTTTCCTGGGATCCTTATCTCCATGATTAGTAATCCTAGTTTTAATTCCTGTTGATGATGTTATTGATTATGTAATCAATTGTAAGCCCTGGAATTCTTATCTCCCTGACCACTGTACTATAGTTTTCCTGTATTATCCTGTCTTTTTCTGTAACTAGGTGTCCTGTAACTGTAACTGTAATACAGTACACCCTTGTGAAACTTCTGTAATCTTTCTCTGAACCTTCTGTAATAATACTGTGATATCTCTACTGTCTAATCTCCTCTTCCTAGGCTATTTCCTTTCACATTTCACACCATTTTACCATCTCTCCACACCCTAAATGTTGAATTTCTTCCTTCTAACATCACAATGACCACCTTATCATAATCATAAAATTATTACTAAGTTTTTAGATTTGTTTAAATCCTTTTTGTAATGCTAGACTTCCTCAAAGCAGTCAGAGAATACAATACACCTGTACTTCTCTTGTTTCAATGAAATCCTAAGCCTAAATTAAACACTTTTCCTAGATTTAACCCTCTAAATCTAATATTCATTTCCCTCTTAAAATTAATAGAAAGACTAATTTTCATCTAAATACCCAATTCTACCTTTTTGATATATAAATGAACTTTTAATTAATATTTATGACCCCTATTATGCTACAACTCTGCCCTGGAGTTTAATTCCATGCATCCTCATTGTAACTAGGACCTTCTGCGCTGTAGTATATCTTTGTTGATTTTTACTACCCACAATTTTCAAAGAAAATTGACGTAAAATAACTTAAGAAATAAAAATATATAAAAAATAATTTCTTTAGGTAAACCAATCCTTTGAAAGTTAATTCATCTGGGTGGTGCATTGGGGTGTCACATCATAATTGTATAGTTCATTCATTGACAAAGGGTATTTATTGGGTTTTAATGGTGTTAGTTCTTCTTCTAACTCATTTTTAAAAGAAATGAATACTATAATATATTGGGAAATACAAAAGGAAAATTGAAAAATATTCCTGCTTAGTTTGTCCATTAATCCAAACTGTTACTGGTATACCACACCATAAGATAGTCCTTTTTGCTCTCTTATCAAAAAGACCCAACTTTAAGTATCTCACTAAAGCTGTAGAATCTATATGAGAGGTGAATATTTAGTTCACCCTAATTTGACCTTATTTTGGCCATAAATTCTGTAATTTTGGTGTTAGCTCAAATTGGCTAGTACCATTGGATAGCTCTGACCTAGAGCTTTAATTTGAATACCAATCTTCTGGGGTTAAGCCTCTTCCTCTGGATTTCAGATGGAGGTGAAAATAAAGGTTTATGCTCAGCAACAACCCTGTTATTCTTTGTCCCGTGATGATGGGACTTGTATATTTGGAAAGGAGTTAGTTTACTCTTTCTTTTGATAAAATTTGAGCTGATTTGGCTCAGCTCTATGTTTTGGTGGTATCTTAGCTTTACCATTGGTTTATGGTATTTGGCTTTCATGCTTGTGCTCTGGTTTTGCGTCACAGGCTGACAATCCTCCTCATGGATTTGGGGTGGATATAAGGATACAATGTTACTTTGTGCATCTAATTTTGTGTTTTCTGTATGTATTAAGCTGTATTATTGATTCTTAAAATTTTATATCTTGTTTTTCTTCTTTATATAAATAAGATTTGATTTCTTTATTATCCATTTGACTATGGCAATATGTTGGTTATTGCTATGCTTAATGCAAAAAGAATCCCTTTCTCCACACTATTGCTGTTATTACTGGATTTGTGTGATTTTAATAATTTCTTTTGAGCTTTGAATCTCTAAATGGGTCTTTTGAGTCTTGATTTTGCCAAATTTTGATTTTCAGAAATTTCTTGAATCTAGGCCAGAAGGTATACCATGTGAGTAAAATTGTGTAGAGCTCATTAAGGGTTAAAAAACAAGCCAATGTTTTACTCTCCATCTTATAAACTGACAAATTTATTCAGATTTTAAGATTAGGATCCCACACTAGCCAGTATGGGATGTTACTGCGGGACAGCTGACCATATAGCTTGATTGATTTCTGTTTATTTTTTTATTACTCATTATATGACCAATAGAAGTCTTACAGCCATTTACTGTACAGTTTCTGATGAGTCAGAACCACTAGAGCACACCTGTAATCTCTATTGGTGAAACCCTTAACCCTGTATTGGGTAAAAATGACAAATTATGGCTCTAAACCACATTTCTACCCAAGAACAGTCAGTATTGAGTTTGTGGGACCACAAGTCAGCCAACAGTAGTAAGAACCTTTACTCTGTGGTTGTGTGCAGAGGTAAGAAACCCCCACCACCTTTGAAAAAGATTCAATTAGTCTTTTCTTCATAAAAGGAAAATTACACATCCTGTTGTTAAAGCTCTTGTATTGTATAAATCTTAATAGGTAGTACCCTTAGAGATAAACAGGTTCAACTGTAAGCTTGATGATTGAAAACCAATGGATAAAGACTGTGCCTGGAGCTATCAGTAATACTCATTGGTATTTCCCTTTCTGCCACCTTGCATCTAATATTTCACTATTTTAATCATGTCACATTCACAGTTATAGCTTATGATGATCATCCCAAAGCTATATCATAGAGTCAGCCTGACAATTGGCATAAATTACCATAAATAAATGAACATAGAAATTTTAAAATGAATTAATCACAAATGAAGCTTGAAAGAGTCACATTGAAATTTTTTTTGTAGCCCTCCAATACCCCAGAAACATTATATGTCTTCATTTTTAAAAATATAATTTGTGATGAAAATTGTAGAAAGTAACTGTACAGAAATTCATATAGGTATTTTTCTATGAGTTCTCATTTTTGAAAATGAATATTAAATGCTTCAACTGATTGTTATGGACCATGATTCTCTAAGACTATTTGAGTAGTACTCAACATTGGTGTTTAAACATTAATGCAAATATCAATTTGTGAAGCATTGGGCTAAAGACCTATTATAATGGCCCTGATTGAAAGGTTAAACTGGATTATTCTTACATGGAAGAAAATTTGGCTGCTTCAAACCACCTTAATTTTTCTACCACAGTTTAAAATTCAAAAAGTTGTGGTAAAAATTATAAAACTTATAGACAATAAGTAATTTGCAATCATAATCTTAGGTCCCAGGTTTTGCCCTGAATGGGCACAAACCTGTTAAGAGATGTCTAGATTTCAAGAAGAGTAAAAAAAGCTGTGAAAAAGGGATGGTTTTATGTGCTGATGTGAGTTAAACCTCCATGAAAGAACAACTGAGAGTCCCAAGACCATCTAAGATTCCCTACTATACTACAAAAGTCTTGAAAGAAAGGCCAAAATAGGGTACCTATTCCTCAGAATACGTCTGGTTGTGTTTCTGTCAGGGTGAGTCTATATAGTAGCTATGAAAATGTAGATATAAGCTATTATTATGACTGTGATATGGTGAAATCAATTAACTGTAAATAAAAAAGGTCCTGCTGTTACATAGTCACAGTGGTGCTGAGTCTACTGGGGACCTTGATTGCACTGGTCAACTATCTTTGACTGTAAATATTAGTAAGATAATTGATACTTTAATTATATTTAGTCTATTCTCAGAGAACTGTTTATGGATAAACATTGTGCTATGTAAGAATACTGATAATCAGATGATAAGGTACTTTTCAAGTGAGGAAAAGCCTGATTTTATCCCTTCTGGGGACTGTGAGGTTCTAGTGAGAGCTTCACATATATGAGGAGTGAAGGGTTTCACTCTTGAGGCCAAATTTTGGGTCTATAATATCAATTCTGATGTTGTGGTATTTCCTACCTGTTGTTTCAAGGTTCAAATCCACAATATCAAAGCTGAAAAGTTAATCAAAAATTAATAAAAGAATTTATGTAAAGAACATAAAAAATAAATAAATGAGTAAAATGAAATAAAGAAAAATAAATAAAAAATTCAAAAAATAAGACAGTAGAGTATTGAAAGATCAAATTAAAATATCCTACTTGAATCTAAATCAAGATTTACCTGTAATCACATATTTCTTCAGCTCCACAACATAAATAACTATCCAGATGTCATGAATTAAAGAAAAGAAAAATAATATACATACTAGGTACAAGGATATGCTTAAAAATCTTTTCTGTTGGTGCAAATATTAAATATAAATAAATATGTGTAAAAATGCACAGCTGATACCACTACCCATACAAAAATATGTGTTACAGTGCTTTAGATAAAAATAGATTACATAAAATTCAACATGAAAATGAGCAAAGTGGCTACAACTGACAGCAGGTGTTTCATTTAGAAGATGAACTGGTAATTAGATTGGAAATAGGCCTTTCCCCAAATTGAAATTTAAGCTTAAAAATAGAAGATTTGGAAGAATAAAAAGCCACATTATCTCAAGTGAAAATACTGATTATAGTTTGGCTATAATTGGTAACTTAGAATATCAGGAAATATATCCCTTAAGAAATGATGTTTGCCAACCTTAGGTGAGCTTTTATATATCTGACCTTAACATCTCAAAGTAAAAACATAAGTATTGTAAGAATCTTCAATTTGAAGCACCAGTTCATAATTTTTTGACTGATGATAAATGATTGGCTGATGGTTAGTGTCTCAAATGAGAATTATTCCTGTTGATACTAATATGAAGTTACACCAAGATCTCACAAAGCTCAGAAAAATTCCAATTCCACCTACAAATTTTGGATGTTCTGTATTAACTACCTCAAAATTTATTCCTATTTTCCTGGGAATTTGAATTTGGTTTTTTTCCTTTTGAGGAAAACTTGAATTTTGCATTTCTGTAGGTTATCCCATTGAAACACCCCTGAAGTGAATACTTTTGTTTGTTTTAAGAAAGAAATATCCCACATTTTATACGCAAAAACAGATTACAAGAAATCCATGCTGTTACTGAATGAGATATTTTATCTCAATATGAAGATAATCTCAGATAACATATTTTAGTAAAAAGTTTAATGCATATTCTTTTAATAAATATCTAGAAAAATCTTAGTAAAACAATATTTATTACATATTTATGACACTGGCAGCATGAAAGTATTAGCCTCAAAGCATAAGCTTATATCATAATTTTTGATCTTCCTTGGTCATATATTCATGTTATTCCTGGACTTATATTTTGATATATTTATGATAAAATTCATTCTTATTTATTGTATGAGGAATGTATTTTATGCTGCATCCTGGGGCTATTTATTTAATTCCTTCATAACAAAAAGATCTTACAATATATTATCCTTTACAAATACTTCACAAGAGCAGCTATTGGTTTCTTCAAATTTTATGTATAATTCACAAAAAGGGAATCAAATGAATCTGTTTTTGATGACAATTGAAATTAGTATGAAATTTTTATATTTGAAATTATGTTGGAAGATCAATGAAAGATTTACTCAGAAAGCTAGGTATAAAATATTGAAGGTTAGATTATCAGCTCAAAAAAGATATTTGGTCTTATTTAACTAAATTGAGAGTTCCCATTGTATAACTCTAACAAGCGATATTGTTTATTGTGAGAAATACACATTATTTTCCTAATCTAAAATAATCAAATGAGAAATTGTATCAGTGATATAAATTAATGATTTGAAAATTATATTTGTATATCATTCCTATATATTCTTTCCATGATCTCTCATTTTTTATATTAATTTACTCTCAATAGCTTGAAAAATCATTATGAAGATAATAATACTCCTTCAAAAACTTTATTCTATAGATATGATAAATATTCTTTGAGAAATTAAAACTGTAAAGTAAGGAAAGTCATGCCATTGATAGTGAGAAATTGGACCCTGTGAGATTTACAAGGTTTTATTTTGTCAGGATGAAACTATGATAAAGGTGTAAATAGGCTAGTTGGAACTTTAACTATGTTTGTGAAATGGTAAAAATGGTTTAAAAAAGATTTATAAGAGTTTAATATGATTTAATTTAAGATTAAAAGGGCTTTACTCTATATAATATAGTGGTGGTGAGCGCTGTTGAAAGCCCTGGGTGCAGCTTTATCTGTTGGGTTACAATAATAAAAGACTACAATAATTAAGATTTATAATTATGCCTGATTATTAACTAAGAGTAAAACTGTTTTTGATAGTTTACTAGGAAGGTTATTCAAGAGCAGGATGAGGAGACAATTCTGGCTGTGAAAAGCCTCCTTTTTATCCTGAAATGGGGTGGAAAGGGGTGCTAGACTTTTCCATGTAGGGGAAGTGAAAGTTTTTCACTCTCTAGTACTGGATTGTGGTTTGCAAACAACCTGTATAACCTGTATTTGGCTCAGATGTGGTTTTGAAACCACATCTGGGCAGCTTTCACCAATACAGGGTGAAAATTTTCATCTGGGGACCTCACAGCCTGATTTTGACGTGTGTGACACATAGAATGCTGTACAGAAGCTGTATGGGACCCCAGTATTGACTGAAATATGAGGTATTGAAGTAAAAACAAGCTTCTTTGTCTATTTGACACCTCATATTCATGGTAATGGGATATTATCCCATGGTAACACTGTATTGGTCAGAATGTGGGATTTTGGCCTTAAAACAACTATACCTTTGTCAGTTCTTGAGAAATCAACCTAAAAACTGAACCCGTGTGTAGCCCTGTATGTGGTCTACACAATGATACCCTATTTGATATGGTTATCATTAAGCATGGCAAAGTTATGCCATGTACAAGATGTTTGTACATATGCATGATTTGGGCAAAAAGCTGTATTGAGCTTGTTTGCCCCATAACTTCTGCTGTATTTGAGATATGGGGAAGTGGATGACACCATAACATAGCCCTGATTGTGCCCTTTCCAAAAAGACCCCACTTCAAGTATCTCTCACTAAAACTGTAGAAGTTAGATGAGAGGTGAATGTTTTGTTCACCCTTATTTGGCCTGAAATTGACCATAACTCCAGTAATATTGGTGCTAGCTCAGTTTGGCTGGTACCATTGGATAAGCCTGGCTTAGAGCTTTGTTTCGAGTACCCCTTTGATGGGGTTAAGCCTCATCTTCTAGATTTTAGATGAGAGGTGAAAATCAAGGTTTATGCTCAGCAATAACTTTGAGCAGGAATAACTTTGTTATTCTTTGTCCTATGGTGATGGGACTTATATTTTCAGAAAGAGGTGAGTTTCCTCTTTTGTTTGATACCTTTTGAGCTGATTTGGATCAGCTCCATGTTTTGGTGGTATCTTGGCTATACCATTGGTTTATGGTATTTTGGCTGTCATGCTTGTGCTCTGGTTTTGAGTCACAGGCTGACATACCCTCCCTCTAAAAAAGGCTTATAATTGATGAGACGGTTCAGTCCTCCTAGAGGCCCTGAATCTCCTTAGATGAAGGTTCCCATCTGGTATGGCATCTTCTGCTAACCATTTGTCTTTATCAGCTGTTTGGTGCTTGAATCTGACTAAGTATTGTCTTTGATCCTTTTTATTAAGTCTGATCTTCCTGGCCCTGATGATCTTACTCACAGGTCCTGGGGAGCCTTCCACCTCCACTATATCAGGTGGTGTGGGGTTCCTCTTCCTGGAGGGGAATTTATCCTCCTCTGTTTGGAAGTATGGTTTGACCAAACTTACTGGGAAGACTGGGTGCTTCCTGGAAAATTCCTCTGTAAGGTTGACTTCCACTGCATTCTTTCCTATCAACCTAATCATAGTGAAAGGCCCTACAAATTAGTCCCTCATCTTCTTGGGTCCTTTAAGATTATTAAAGTTCAGTGTAGACACTAGCACCTGGTCCCCTTCCTTAAAGTCAGGTTCCATGTGTGTCTTGTCCCACCTCTGTTTATTATATTCTTTTGCTTCAGCTATGCATTTGGCAGCTGTGTCACAAGCATTCTTCCACATATCATGGAAGTCTTTGGCTGTGGGGTGGATGGTCAGAAGATTTTTCTTCAAGTGATCCACTGGCAACAGGGGATTCCACCCTTTCTCTACCACTGGAGGTGTTTTTCCTGTGGTAGAGTTCTGACTTGTATTATAAGCCAGTTGGACAGCTGGTAGAAGGGTAACCCAGTCATGGGGGTATCCTTCATGGTCCTTGTATTCCATGCCATAGGCACAGAACCTTCTAAGGATGTCTTCCATAGTCTGGATCATCCTCTCAGCTAGGCCATCTGTTTGGGGATGGTAAGCTGTGGAAAAAGAAAGCTTGGTGCCCAGCATGTCATAAAAGTTAGTCCGAAATTCAGATGTGAATTTTGGGTCCCTATCACTAAGGATGATTTTTGGGACTCCACAAGCGGATATGATGTTATTCCAAAATAACAGGGCAGTATCCATGGCTGTGTCCTCTTTGTGGCATGGTAGACACCTCATGCTCTTGCTGAACCTATCAACTATGATCAAGCAGGCATTGTAGTTTTCTTTGCCTCCTGGGACAAGTCCTGTAACCCAGTCCATGTTGATGGTTTCCCATGGGTGTTTGGGTTCTTCTATATGTTGAAGTAACCCATACTTCTTCCCATGTTTCCTATTTGCCTTTTGGCATCTTTCACAAGTGTTGATGTATTCTCCCAACTCTTGTTCCCACTTGGTCCACCAAGCTGTGCTTGCTACCCTCTCTTTGGTCCTGTCTTCACTCATGTGTCCCATATAGGGGCAGTCATGACATTCCTGTAGGATCAGAGAGATGTGTTCTCTGTCTACCACTGTGAGTGCACTTGTGTGTTTTTCTCTGTGGTAGAGCAGGCCATCTATAAGGAAGAACTTGTTATCCTTATAGGCCCTCAACCAGGGTTCTTCCCGCTGGGATTCCAGCTATGGACTCCTGTAATTTTGTTGAAGGAGTCATAGTAATATGCCACACTGTTTTTGTTAGGCATAAGACTTCAGTACTGCACTAAAAAACTCATTGTGCAGTTCAGAGGAACTTATTCCCAATATGGGAGTTTCTGTCCCCTCTGCATCGGTGTTTCCACTGTCAAGGGTACCACTTTATGGTGCCCATTCAGAAAATCTGAAGTTCTTCCTCCTATCTATTTCCATGAAATGGATAGGGATTTTGGCTGCAACTTCAGGTTCATAAGCTGGATTGCTCTTGACACTATCGAGTGGCCATATGCTAAGGCCATCTGCATTGGTATGACTTTTAACTTCTTTGTATATGATGGTCATGTTCCCTCTATACTCCTGGATGGCTATTTGCCATCTCAGCATGTGTCTATTTGTAGTATTCATGTTCAGTAAAGACTTCAAGGCTGTGAAGTCTGTGTAGACTTCAAAGACTGCACCCTCCAGATAATAATGGAATTTTTCTAGAGCCCAGACTAGACATAGACACTCAGTCTGGGTGGCCCCATAGCTGGCTTCTGAATCTTTCAGTTGCCTTGAGATATAGCAAATTACTTCTTCTCTTGGTTCACCATCCACAATTTGTCTTTGGTGAAGGGCTGCTCCTAGGCCTTGACTACCTGCTGCATCTATGTATAACTTGAATGGTAGTTCAAAGTCAGGTAAGATGAGCACAGGTGCATTTGTGAGTTCACATTCAATCCTCTCATATGAATCCCTCCTTTCCTTGGTGATTTCAAAAACTACATATTTTGTACACAACTTGTATAAACTATTACTTATGTGGGAAACGTTCTTGATGTGGTTTCTATAGTAGCAAGCAAACCCAAGGAAAGATTGCATCTCTTTTCTGCTCTTTGGTACTGGCTTTTGCAGTACTGCTTCTACTTTATTCTGGTTAATTTCTAGAGTAAGGTCTGGGACTTTGGGTCCTAGAGCCAGTAACTCTTGTTGGCCAAAATTGCACTTTTTAAGTCAAATTTTCAGATTTATGGGTGTGCATTTACTTAGTACTCTGTCTATGTATTGCACATGGTCTTCCCATGTCTCTGAGTATATAATGATATCATCAATATATAACACCATCCAGCCTTCCAGTATTTCTGCTTGAAATATTGTGCCCATCATCCTTTGAAAATGGGCTGGTGCATTTTTGATGCCAAATGGCATCCTGGTATACTCATATATGCCCATATGGCATATTATTCTGAGTAATTTCATGGAGTTTGGTTTAACTCCATTTTGGTGGAAGCCTTTCATACAATCCATTTTGGTTATGTATTTGGCTTTTGCCAGTTTATCCAAGGCATGGGGTATCCTGGGTATAGGGTACCTGTCTGCTTTTGTGTAGTTATTCAGAGCTCTGAAGTCTCCACACAGTCTAGACTTGCCATCATGCCAGGTGATTAGGAAAGGGGTGGTGATTTCCACTATTTCATTATGTCCAATCTTCCTGATGACATCCATGTCCAGGAGTTCATTGATATGTTTCTCAATTTCTCTCCTGGTTTCCAGGCTTGCTGGATAAGGAGGTCTCCTAAGCATGGGTGGATAAGGTCTTTCCACATCCAGATATAGTTCTATATCAAGGCCTTTGATCTTTCCTAATGGTTCTTCACCAATGGCAAATGCTGGTCTGTTCTTTCTCAGCATCTTCAGTAAACTTAGTTTCTGTTTACTGGTGAGGGTATTGCTAAACTGTCCCTCTCTGAATTCCTTCAGAAGGTCTTCTATTGGATCTTGAGAAGATATCTGACATATATCAAGTGAAAGTTTCTTTTCCTTGTTAGTACCTATGGTGATGTGCCTATTTTTACTGTTATGAATTTCTATGCCATAAATCCTCTGGTAATCTGTTCCCAGTAAAATTCCTTGGATGTGGGCATCATCAAGTACTACAAACTCTGGGTTGAGTCTGATCTTACCCTTCCTGTGGGGTATAATTATCTATTTGATAATTGTCCCAATGGAAGTCATCTTCCCTGATGCACTTTTAAAGTTCTTTGCCTTAGTGGGCAAGAGCTGTTTTCCCAATTTTGGAAGTGGTTATCCAGATAATTTCTGGCCACTATGGAGCAGTGTGCTCCACTATCAATGATCAGTGGGTGCTGAGCATTGTCAATACAGACAGTCATCTTTGTGGCTGCTCCATGTATATATGCCATTCCTTTAGTTGGTGTAACAAGGAATGTTTGAGCATCTTGTGTATGTTTTCACAAGTTTTTGTTGGAAGTATCTTGTGGCATGCCTGCTTCCAACTGTATGTCCTGAATTTCCGGTGGGGTTTCCCCTTGGTACTCCACTAGAAATTCTTCTCTTGGGTCCTGTTCATCATCAGATTGTTCTCTGATGGCATCACCCATAGAGTCTGATTCGGAATCCTCTGTTGGGGATTCTTCCTCTGGGACTTTCTCAATGGCATAGACTTTTTTCTTTGCCTTTGGACAGTTGTTGGCATAGTGGTCTGTTGAACCACAATTGTTACAAGAATTTCTCTTCTTTGCCACTTCTGCCACTCGTTCTTTGGGTTTGTCTTTAAACTCTACCCTGAAAGTTTGTTTCTCTTTGAAACCACTGCTCTTATATGGGGTTAATTTCCCTATATTAGTCCTTTTCCTTATGTCTTGTAAGGTGTTGGCAATGTCATCTAGAGTGCAATTTTGGTTGCATCTGCATTTTAATGCATGCTCTAGTTCTCCTGGCAGTTGTTTCAGAAGCTTTTGATTCCTCATTTGGATGTTTGTCTGAGGATCAATGGCTTTAAGTCTTTTAGACTGTCTAAGAAACCACTCATATGGATCTTTGTCCACTGAGTATTTGTCATTTTCAAATGACATGGTCTTCTGCCATATCCAAGCTCCATTACTGTACTTCTGGATGATTTGACTCTTCTACCATGGCCAGTTTCTTCTGCTATGGATTTCTTTCATTTCTGTGTACCATATACTAGCATGACCTTTAAATGCAGTATTCAATCTAGCAGTAATACAGTAGTCTGGTATGCTTGGTACATCAATGAAGAGTCCATCAATACAATCTATGAGCTCCATATGATCATATTCTCCTGATCCAGAGAATTTGGGCCAGCTTGAGGCCTCAGGAAGCTGTTTCAAGGCTTCCTTCTCTGAATAAGACATGTCATCTCCATCCTGGTATTGTGATGGAGATCTTGCCTTATTCATCAACATGGCATCTGGTTTGATGTCATCTGGTTGATATGGATTATCCATAAATTGGCCTTGTTGATGGGGCTTCAAGTTATGGTAGACGTAAACAGTTTGTTTATGTCTTGATCCAGACAATCCCTGTCCCTTTTTCTGTGGTGTTGTTCTTCAAAGACTAGATTCAGTCTCTTTTTGGTTTCTTCAGAGGCTTTGCTCAATTGAGCATATCCTTCTTGAAGATTCTTAACTATCTGTTCCAAGGAGGCTTGTGTTTTTTTCATCCTCTCATGGCCAGCTTCCAGTTCTGCAAACTGCTTTTCATATTGTTCAGCACATTGGGACATTTGTAACCACAGTGCATCACTGTTTAAGTTACTCTCCATTGTGACAATGTTGTGTTCAATCTGAGTGGGGGTAATGTTTCTATTACTAGGACTACTGATTCTAGAGTGGTTTACAACTACTTCTGGTTCTTGTGTACTTCTTTCACCAAATCTAACAGCTTCTGGATCATGGGGTCTGACTCTTTCCTCCTCTGGTTGAAGGAGGTTTTGTTCTTGCCCTTGTTTCCTTGTCTTTGCCTGAAAACTTCCTAGAATTGTGAAGAATGGTGACTCTTGGCCACTGATCTGCTGGTTTCTGAATGGTGTGAAGACACTGGAGAGCTGGTTTGGCCTGCTCCTTGTGAGCCTGAAGGAATCTGAGTAGGCCCTGTCTGGGTTAACTGTCCTTCTATAGCTTGGATAGTTGCTTGACTCTCTCTTATCCTCTGTGCCCTTGCCTCCAGGAGTCTGAACTTCCTGGTAGGATTCCAACCTTTGGTGATTATCATAAGGTCTTTGAAGTCTATCTCTTTGAGACAGATCTTCTGGCAACTTGCTCCAAGTTCTGCCCAGTGACTTGCCAGGTTGAACCTTTTGTTGTCCATGCTCCATTGAAATAAATCTTTGAGGAGTTGGTGGAGCTGAAGAACTTGATCCATATCCTTCCAGTCCTCTGGTTTGAGGTTCCTGTTGAATTGGAGTGTGAATGGCAAGGTTGATATTATCTCCCTCATTGTTTTTCCATCCACCACTGTGTCCAAGGTGTCCTCTTCCAGTTATTCTGGTTCTGGACAAGCCTTCTCTGTCCTCTGACTGGTTTCTTTGGAAGCCAAGGTGTCTGAGGTATACATGGGACATATCAGTGTTTGCAAGCAATCAAAAACTTTATGTTCTTAGGGTATTTACCTTTGACTGTGACTTGTACAAATTTGTTATCTGCTGATTTGGGCAGTTTGCCTTTGGAGGTTACAACTGGGTTAATAATTGTAATTTTCCCTGTACAAGTGGTTAAGGTTGGTTTACCTTGTATTGATGCAGAGTTTAGTGGTTTCCTACTCCTCTGAGTGGCTATTGGAGTCCACTTCTTGGCTGTGATGAAATCTTCACTGTGCCTCTTTCCTTTTCCCTTGCTGCCCTCTGGTTCTGAGGGCGTCACTGGTGTGTTGGCCTGTGACTGGGTCTCAAGTGGGATGTAATTTTTTTCCACTGAATCAAGGTAGTAAAAGGAGGGCTTATGTCAGTTAAGACTTCTCAAAAATGCTGCTTTTGCACGTCTAAGATTGGCCTCTGGGCTTGTATGTTACTACAATATGCCCTGTATAATGACAGTGTAATTGAATCAACAATTCCACGTCAGAATTACAGCTTTTGGTACCCTGTCACACTGTTTGTGTGCCAGTATCCCACAGATACACTTGTGGTTTTCAAGTGTAATTTTAATAAGTGGGTCTGTATAAGTGTAATTGAGTTAACAATACACTTAACCACGCCTCAACTGATGGTTTATTGGTCAGAGGTGTCCTTATTCAATCAAGAATACAGGACTTATTGATGGCTTATGTGTTTTTATATGTAAACACACCAAAATAAAGGTTTTTGTGGGTATTAACCACGTGGTAAGTACTCTTATAATATGAGTATTTAAACAAAAATATACATAAAATATATATATATATTTAAAAAGAAAATATGCCTAAAAAGATAAAACAATTGTCAGAAAGAAAGAATAAGAGAGAAAACTCACTTATAAGGTCCAAAACAAAGTTTAAAACATGGCCAGGCCCCCAAAATGTCAGGATGAAACTATGATAAAGGTGTAAATAGGCTAGTTACAACTTTAACTATGTTTTTGACATGGTAAAAATGGTTTGAAAAAGATTTATAAGAATTGAAGATGATTTAATTTAAGATTAAAAGGGCTTTACTATATATAATATAGTGGTGGTGAGCGCTGTTGAAAGCCCTGGGTGCAGCTTTATCTGTTGGGTTACAATAATAAAAGACTACAATAATTAAGATTTATAATTATACCTGATTATTAACCAAGATTAAAGCTGTTTTTGACAGTTTACTATGTAGGTTAATCAAGAGCAGGATGAGGAGACAATTTTGGCTGTGAAAAGCCTCCTTTTTATCCTGAAATGGGGTGGAAAGGGGTGCTAGACCTTTCCACGTAGGGGAAGTGAAAATTTTTCACTCTCTAATACTGGCTTGTGGTTTTCAAACAGCCTGTATAACCTGTATTGGGCTCAGATGTGGCTTTGAAACCACATCTGGGCAGTTTTCACCAATACAGGGTGAAAATTTTCATCTGGGGACCTCACAGCCTGATTCTGACCTGTGTGATGCGTAGAATGCTGTACAAAAGCTGTATGGGACCCCAGTATTGACTGAAATATGAGGTATTGAAGTAAAAAAAAGCTTCTTTGTCTATTTGACACCTCATATTCATGGTAATGGGATATTATCCCATGGTCAGAATGTGGGAATTTGGCCTTAAAACAGCTATACCTTTGTCAGTTCTTTAGATATCAACCTAAAAACTGAACCAGTGTGTAGCCCTGTTGTGGTCTACACAATGATACCCTATTTGATATGGTTATCATTACGCATGGCAAAGTTATGCCATGTACAAGATTTTTGTACATATGCATGATTTGGGCAAAAAGCTGTATTGAGCTTGTTTGCCCCATAACTTCTGCTGTAGTTGAGATATGGTAAAGTGGATGACACCATAAGATAGCCCTGATTTTGCTCTTTCCAAAAAGACCCCACTTCAAGTATCTCACATTAAAACTGTAGAAGCTAGATGAGAGGTGAATGTTTTGTTCACCCTTATTTGGCCTGAAATTGACCATAACTCCAGTAATATTGGTGCTAGCTCAGTTTTTCTGGTACCATTGGATAGCCCTGGCTTAGAGCTTCATTTTGAGTACCCCTTTGATGGGGTTAAGCCTCTTCTTCTAGATTTTAGATGGGAGGTGAAAATTAAGGTTTATGCTCAGGAATAACTTTGTTATTCTTTGTCCTATGGTGATGGGACTTATATTTTCAGAAAGAGGTGAGTTTCCTCTTTATTTTAATACCTTTTGAGCTGATTTGGCTCAGCTCCATGTTTTGGTGGTATCCTGGCTATACCATTGGTTGATGGTATTTTGGCTCTCATGCTTGTGCTCTGGTTTTGAGTCACAGGCTGACATATTTTTACTCATTTTCAACTTGGGGATTTACAATTTTTGAAAATTGAACTAATTCCCAAAGATTATTTCATTCTTAAGCTCAGAATAATCATGAATTTTATTACCAGGAAAATAGGATTAGAGTAGCTGTTATTAAGTAAAATGATCTGGGAACTTTCTGTGTCAAAACATCTATCCTTAATATGTTTTTATCAATATTTGTTGAAAGAGAAATATAAACTCCAAAATTATAGGTATTTCATACTCCAAAATAATTTTTAAGTGGAAGTTTGTCTCATAGCTTGGGAATAAAGCTTCATACAATTTAGAACAGGATATTATGCTATTTTTCAACAAAAAATATCTTTTAGTGGATCCAATATGGTAATCTGAATAATAATTAAATTTTGAAAACTTGCTTTATTGCAACTGCAAATAGTAGTTCATAATCAGAGTCATGAGCTCTTAATGAGCTCTTGTAGCTTGCAAAGTTTCCACAAATTTGCTCCTGAGTTCTTATGAGAAACCTATCAGAAGTAGAGAGTTTTTTTCATTCAACTAACTGAAGTTTCTCTAGGTATTTTTGTGTCTCTGATAATCTGGAAGTTGAGTGAGTATGTGTGAAAATAAAAAATAATTTTTTGATACCTCCTCCCAAACTATTTCCTTCATAATTTCAAATTCCAATGATTTTTTATCATATTATTCCATAAATGTGATTTGGGAGTTTCCAGGGTGTGATAAGTCAGGGAAAATTGTATTTCCCTTAAACTTCATGGAGGAACACAAAGTCCATTCACAATATTCAAATTCAGGGAAATTATTTTTTTGATGATTTTCTAAATAGTCTTTGCAAGTAATTTAGGGTGGTTAATTTAACTGAATTTGCTTTTTCTGAGACTTCTTTATTTTGACCATAAAGTAAGAGACTTAAATATGGATAATCTAATGATGAATTGAAGGAGGTGAATTTTGGGATTTTCTCACCTAATCCTTCCACAAGCTCTCTTAAAAAATTTCTTTGGGGAAATTTTTGGAAGATGGACTTATCAAAGTGGGCTGAATTTTGGTATGAATAATAAATTATCTAAATAATAATCAATAATAAATCAGAAAAAAAGTCTCACTTGTGTTTTTATTATTATTTAAGTGTGTCAAAAGATGAGTTCTTCTCTCTACTTCCCAAAAGGAAAAAACACAGGGTGAACTATAGCTGAAAGTAATTTCTGATAAATTTTGAGAAATGTGAATAGTGTGTTTTGGCTTCAGATTTGGGTCCCAATTTCTTAATAAGCTTGGATTATACCTAACTAACAATTTGTCAAACAAAGTTAGTCAAGAATTTAAGATGGAGTGAGATGTTGAAATACTAACCAAAGATGCAAAAGTTCCTGCAGTTGAATGGATAATTCCTTTAGAGGGATTTTGAATCTTTTCAAAATTCCATTTTGGGATCAGTAGTAAGACAATGTGTACTGTATATAAAATCTACCAGTAAGCTTCCTTTGAGGTTCCAGATAAAAGAATTTCCATCTTTTTGGGTATGTGGGTTATCCATTATGAGATAATAATATTATGGATACACTCATGCAGAAAGTAAAACTCCTATTTGGTTATGTTTAGGTTCTCTAGTGATTCAATGAAGGGTACTGATGGAGAAGGATGTTTGTTCAATAGTTAGATAGATGAGGAACTCCATGGAAAAGACCTCATGAATGTAGAATTATTTTTTGTGTCTGAAGCCTTTGGAAACTTACTGGGTGAATGATTAGATATTCCTTGGGAGAATGATGAAGCTGATCATGAATTGAATTATTTTCTCTTTCCTTTTTCAGATAATTCCTTCAGTAATTCATCAGTAGCAACTTGTGATTAAATCATTGATGACCTTCTGAGTTGAGATAGTGATTGATAGTGAGAGTGTTCTAGAGGATTTGATACTGCTTGTTTGATGGTATGAATTGTGGAGGTTTCTTGTAGGTGGCTCTGTGTTTTGGAGATAGAATCAATCTCTGAATCTTTCTCTCTTTCCATTCCTGAACTCTCTCAGTATCCATGTAGAATAACTCTGAAGCTAAACTCTTGGACTTCTTCCTTATTGTTAACTGGTATTTTATTAGCTTTACTAGGGCTCTCATCTATTTGAGTATCTTTCCTTTTTAGATTTGAAGAACTTGAGCCTGATTTTCCAAGTGATGAAATATGCATGTTTTTTGATTTTTTGATTCCTTTAATAATAATATTTATCCAGAATTTTTAATTCTCAGATAGGTTAGAATATAATCTCTCAGAAGACTCAATAGAATAGTATGTATAACATCAATGGGGACCATTTGTGAATTCTTGCAGAAAGGAAGTTTTCCTAATATAGTTTAATGAGAGCGATTCTCTGCACAAACCTTTCTCCTTTGGCTGCTTGTAATTTCTTGAATCCATTGGTTGGATCCTGCTCTATGCCTATCTTTATCCTTTTTCATTGGGGAATCTAGCTGTTGGAGTAAATTGAACACCTGTCCAGAGCTGCCGGAACTCAGAACCAAGTGGGTTCAATAAGCTGTCTCATGTATCTGAGGTGTCTTCTTTGGGTTTTGGAGTGAATACATAGACAAGAAGGTTTTGATATTGATACTTTTTTTCTGGAGCTCTTGGAGCCATGGGGATTTTCCAAGTCAATATATAAGGAGAAACTAGGTTCCCTGGGTTATAAATAAGCTTCAAGCCTAGATTGTCTAAGAAAGCCTTATGGAAATGGCCATATGATATATATCTGAAAGTCTTTCTACATTCCCATTGGGAGATTTTAGGCATGAATCCAATTCATTTTCAAAGGTTGAAAGTGATAGCTTGTGTGACAGCCATTTCTTCAAAAATTGACAGTGAAATTATTTTTGGGCTGTAATTCTTTTTTATTTATATCTTTACAAAGCAAGAAATTGTTTCATTGTTTTTAGTGTCCATATTTTCCAAGAATTTTTTGCATACAACAAGGGAAATTTGAGTCTTAATGAGCGTTATTTCAAAAGGGTGGCTTCTTTTCTAAATATTAATAGAGATAAAGAATATTGAAAAAAATATGTGGGTTTTGAATTCACTAAGAAATTTCAATCTTTTTTTTGGGAATTTTTAAGCTTTTTGGCATTTGAAAACTGAAATCAAATGTTTCTTGTAATTTTAAGCTTGTTTGGATCTCCTTTTGCTCTAATTTTAGGATTTTCTCCCATTTTTCTCACTAATATTGTCGTGAATATTATTATGCCAAATTTGAATTGTGGATAAAAGAACTGTTGTATGTGATCAAATGTAGGAGATAGTGGAATACTGGAAGAATTGCAAATGTTGTGGATGGTTTGGGGTGGGTTTTCATTTTCCAATGAGTTTGTAGAAAGGTGTGGATGTTTTATTTCCAAATTGAAGATGTATTCAACCTGTATGAAGCTGTAAAATTGATCATTAGTATGTATTTTTAGTAAAAATATTGGAATGAGAGACTGTGATGAATTGTTTAAATAAGATTCAATAACACTATTTTATGAGTTATTTTTCTGAGATAAAGTTAAATATCTCTGGCTTAAATTGCCTATTGATAAAGTCTAAAATATGTAATATATGAATATTTAAGAATGTTTAAGATCATTAAATGGAAACATTTATTGAAGTATTCTCTTCACTAAATGGGATTGTTTCAAAAATGGTCTCCTGATGTGTTTTGTGGGCCCTTTTAGATCTTCCAAATCCTTGATATTGACTTCCACCAATTTGGAAAATGTTCTGGATGCAAGTGGTGCATTTGAATCTATATATGTTTTCCAATTTTTGATGAGATATTGTGCCTATTATTTATTCTAATGCAAGTATTGGGGGTGTCAAGGTCACAAAATACTGCCTTAAAATAACATGGAATTTGGCTTCCAAATCCCAACATCAAATCCTGGGTTTTTCATGTGTAAATCACATGGCATTTTAGCTGATTCCACTGGAATTTTCACCAAATCCCATGCATATAGGATGTCAGTTTGAAACCTAATCAAAATGTGTATTCAAAGTTTAAAATTAATAACTGTACAGCATATTCTTTCACACTCCATTTCACAAACTCAGGCTGAAAAGGTTACAATCAATTTATATTTCTTCATCCATATAATAATGCCTCATTCCCAAGCAAAACACATCAAGTCAAATATGAAGATAACCTCCAGCCTTCATAATACATCAGGTCACTTAGTCCATACAGATCATTTAACCATAACTAACCAGCTTTCAATAAAATCAAATTTTGAGTCATGTTTTGGTACTAGTCTCTCAGCTTCAATTGGAAGGCCACCTTTATCAAAGCAGAACTGGTTTAAGCTTATGGCTATTGAGGTCAACAAAAATTATTACATAACCTGAACCTTAGCACAAGAAGAATCTAAGATTGATGGAAAACATGTAAAAAGGAATATATGTCAGCAAACAAATATGAAAATTTAACTGGGGCTGGACTAACCAAAGAAGATGAGGGGAAAGGAATCAAATAAATGAGTGAAGAGATTGAAACTATTTGTCCTTTCTATGTTTGAATGGATTCACTCTTTGGCCACAAGACCAATATCACTCCTATTGCAAGTTACTATTTGCAAGGAAAAGAAAGCTTAAATGATGATGATGTTGAACCTTTAATCCATAAGGTAAGTCATCATCACTTTTCATTTTTACCAGAGATGAGTAAAGCTCATTTCAACTTTAAAGGAGAATGACTGTTTGGAATAACCTCTCAATCTTGATCCCTTTCTTAATGATGATGATGACTTAGTTCAAGAAGAAAGCCTTCATGATGAATCAGTAAGTATGCTCAAGCCTGAAATTAATAAAAGCCAATGTTGATTATTTCTTCTTTGACCAGCTAAGTAAATCCGTAACTCATTCAACACAAAATCATAATCAAGAATTGACCCTCAACTTGAACAACAAGAGTGGATGGAGATGTTTTCACCTACATATGTGAATTTTCTTGAATCACAGCAAAAGGGTATGTCTTGAAATTATTGTTACTATGATTAATCCAACTGACAAAAGTCATGTTTTTTTGGCCCATGAAGCAAGTGATAATTTATGTTTAAAGTGGTAAAAGGAGAGTCGGAATGAAGAGAAAGGGAGGAATATTGAAAATAAACAAATGGAAGAAGTGAAGTCACAATAATGGAGTTTAAGGAGAAAAAAAACAACATGAAATATGAATTTTAAAAAGAAAAGAGGAATTGCGAATTGGAGCTGAAGGAAAATTTTAAGGTGTGGATATGAAACTTTGATTAAAAATCAAGTACTTTTCCTCTCCTCAAAATTTGTTTAAGGTAAAAATTGATTAAAAATAGTATGAAATAAGATTTTCAAGAGAAAAAACACCTATTTAATTGTTTTTAACTTTATTAATATAGAAAATAATATTATAAAGAATTATTGTTTTACCAAAAAATAAAAAGGTATCTAAAAATACTCTACAAGAGATATTTAAGGCTACAAAAGAAATTTCTCCAAGAGCGATTTCAATTGGAATTTAATTGAGCAAAGAACTGCAGGCAATTAATATAATAGCAAAGTCTTTAAAAGGATTATGAAAGATAAAACATGCCCAAAAGCAACCATAGTGAATTCAGACACAAAGTGACAAAGCTAAAAGTGATGACAGATCCTTTAATTTACTTATGGGGTGGTTCAAGGGGTAAAATGATTATAATGATTTTCTCATGTGGTTAAGAGTTTTAAAATTATTTCAAAAGGGCTGTTGGAATCCTTTATTGATTGGTTTAACGGAGTTTAAACTAATTATAAAAGGAAAAGATTCTAACATGAAGAGAAAAGCGGAGCAAAGAAGACATTCTTTTATAGCCATCAATTCTCTTACTCCAAAAGTAAACTTTTCTCTTGTCAGTTTTGAAAAATACCTGACAACAGAAAATCCAATTATGGAATCAGTGAACCCTGGTTTAGACCAAAAAAGGGCTGGTTTTAGCCCTTTTTTGCTATTGTCAGCAATTTTGGACCCTCAATTCAGCCATTGCTATGGTAATAACTGGTTTTAAGCCTTCAAAACCCGTCAGAATGTGTGTTAGAGACGTAAAGCCCAGTTAAAACTGTTTTACAATGTTTTTTTATATTAAGGGTAGTTTCAACCTCTTGGAAACAGTTAAAACTGCCCTGGATGTTATCAAACCCTCATCATCAATTGAAACACAGACCCTGTGACTAAATTTCACTCCAAAGGTGATGAATGTTTGAATAGAATTTGATGTCTCATGGCTGTCAGCAAGGAATTTGGGGGTCTGGCTCCCCCTTGGAGCCAATATTCCTTTCCCCCTAGAATCAATCTTTCCAATTTATTTTTTCTTTAATTCCTCATCATGTATTATACTTAGAATTTACATATGTAATTTAATTGAGTTCTTAAAGTACACAACTGTAATAATTGACACGTCATATGTAAATTAAAGTTCACTTATTTAATACACATGCACATTTTGTCATTTCAATTGCAAATACTTCCATTCCTCATAGCTTCTAAACTAAACACAACACCTCAATTTTAACACAAGAATTTATTTTTAACACCACATTTGATGTGAATTCATTTAGTGTTTTGAAGATTATTAAATTTTCTACAGAAAATACTAACAACTTAATTTAAGCTTATGTTGAGTTGAGCTACAGAAATTTACCCAGAGGTGACGCCAGCTTATTCTTTATGAGGAGTCCAATGGTAAAATGATTTTCATACATTTATTTGTATGATAAAAAGCTGTAATAATTTTTATTGAACTTTTTTCCAAAAATATTTCAATTTTGGTAATTTTGTTGAAAATTCATTTTCACTCAATTTTTTCAAGTAAAAATGTGTTTTCACAAATATAACTTTCAATATAGTTTTATTTTTGAATGATAATTAAATTTTCATTTTTGTTTTGAAAAAATAAATAAATTCATTTCTATTTATAATTGTATCTTTTTTCATTATTTGTGGTCCTTTGGGTATCAGAAAATACGTCTAAGGCTCACAAAAATCAATGGCAGATGGATCTCACTATAGCTTCATTGTCATCAAGCAGACTAATTGCAGAGCTCAAACATATTCTGAAATTAATAAATAAAAATTGATGTATTAAGTATAAATGAGTTAATTTTAATTTGGTAATGCAAAAATAAATCATATCAAATATTCAACTGTGCCAAGTAATGATAAAAGCTCTTATAAATTGATTTCAAGAGATTAATGCATTTGTTACACAACAAATTCATTCCCCAGGGTTTATCCCCTGTCTCATTTGAATACCAAGGAGTAATGCATAACTGGAAGGTTTTTTTGAAAATTTCACTTTTAAATTCAGCTTGACCTTTTGGGCTGATTCAGACAAAGTGTTAATCACTTCTCATGTAGAGGGGATTTTGATGTGTGATAATTTGAAGTTGGGTCATTTGTCAAATATAAATTATGTTTATTAAAAATTGGGGCACAAATTTAATATTTTATATTTTATTTAAAAATTCAACTCCAATTTTTATCAAAATCAAAACTGTGGGAAACTTCTGCACTGAATGTTTATTTCCCAAAGACCAATGGCCAATTTTTTCACATTAAATTTGATTCCTCCCTCCAATTTTATTTTATTTTATTTTTTCATTTTTTTGGATTCAATGAAATTTCCCCTTCTCATTTGAATTTTTTTTTTGTTTTATAGTCTCTCATTTCATTCACCCCACTTGTGTTGAAAAAAAATAAACTGGTTTTTTTTCAGTTTTTCACTCACAAATACACAAACAAACTGATTTTTTATCTGTATTGTTAGATTTTTAAATATTTTTTTGATTTCTAATTTCAAATAAAAAACCATATCAGCTTCACTTCTATTTTTTTAAATCACCAGCATCCTCATCAGAATCATCAACAAGCCCTCTGAAACCTCCACCACCCACCCTCCTATAATCTTCCAAGCCATCCCACCCTCCCAGAAACCATGCACCATCAAGCCTAGAACATTCCAAATATATTTTTGGGAGTTTATAGGCAAGGACTCTCTAAAATCAATCCAAATTAATTTGGAAGCAATTGGCAAAGCCTCTGGCATTGATTCCAAATTAATTCCAGGGTTTTTTTCTTCATCTTCACTTGTTAATGGTCCCCAAAAGGCAATTAATCCCTTTTGTTTTTTTTAAAAACCTTCCGAATCGATTTAAAATCTATTTGAAAAGCTTCTAGAGTTAATTTTCATTTGATACCAGGCGTCTTTTTTAATTTTGACTTCTTGATGGTGCCAACCAGGCCATGGAGGTTTTGGAATTTTTTTTATTTAATTAATGAATGATGACTAACATTGATTTTTTTTTTAACTTCATAGCTCATTACTAACACCTTATTTTTTTTAAAAAAAAAATTTTCTTTATCAATCAATACTAATACATATTTTTTATTTTTATCTTCATCCATCATGACTAATCATTCTTCTTTTTTTGCTTTTCAATTCATCAATTATTACTAAAAATTATTTTTTTTTGGTTTTTTTGAGTTCATAAATCATTACTAACCTTTTTTTGATTTTTTAACTTGATTAATTTTTACTAAAAATTAATTTTCTTTTTTTATTTCCTTATGATGATCACTGATCATCATCAACAATTGTTTTCAATTTTTTTTTCAAATTGCTTGATGATACTGACTAATCTTTTTTCTTTTTTTTAGCTTCTTTATTAATGATAAATAATTGTGATTATTCTCTAATTTATTTTATCTTATTATTATAATGACCAATGATTATTTTATTTTTTTATTACTTCATAATAATTACAAATCATCGTGTTCTTTTTTATTTATTTTTTTCAATTCTCAATATATTATAATGATGCTAATTAGTGTAATTGCCTTTGATTTTTTATTTTCTATCTTTTCAATTATTTGTTAATATAGGGGCGGATCATTTATAAGGGTTTATTTTTCAATATAATTTCATCTCACTCCCCTTCATCATCATTGAAATTAAAAACAACCCTCCTGAACTCTCTCTCTCTATAAGAATCATTCTGATGATTTCATGGTTAGGACTAAGCCATATTCAGTACATAATCAGAATAATTCAAAAGATGATTAACATCTTATTACTCCTCTTGATATCATGGTTAGTACTAAACCAAATATAGAATATCATGAGGCTAATAATACCAAAAATAATAATAAAAGAAAGCTTACCCAGAGAAAAAGACAACCTATCAATGATTTTAAAAAGATAATATATGAAAATTTCAGCCATCTCAATTGACAAGAAAGCAGCCAATTCCACATGGTAAAAACTCCCATCACTAAAAACTAGCAAGTACTGATATTTTTCATTATAATATTTTTAAATAATTCATTTAATACATATAATGTGATGGATATATCCTACAAGGATTGATGTATCTTTGTGATTTTATCATGTCTAATCAGGTTATATATTCCTGGATACCAGAATCACTATCAGAGCTGAAAGAATTAATGAACTGTAGCTATTTTGATGTATGAAGTAAAGGTAGCCTTTGTGATGCCTTTGGAATTGTAAATGGAGGAAATTTCTATAGAAAATGTAATTTGAAATAGAATAATTTAATAAATGACCAGGGTATCAGATTTCACGCAAGCGGGGGGAAGCTTAATGCAGTTTAGCATTCAATTACTGAGGTGTGCATCAATAAAATGATACTTTAAATGAAGCTAAAGGTGGGAGTTCAGTATCCCAAAATGGGAATTGTTAATAAAAGACCTGGTTTTTTGTACCTCAAAATACCACACCTCCTGAGGTGTGTATTACCCAAATCCCAAATTTTGGATGTGGAATTTTGCAAAGGAAAACTTGGGATTTTGGATTTTGTATTTGGCAAGTTTGATACCCCCTATTATAAGTATTATTTGTAGGATTGTGGGATATATACAGTTTTTGTCAGTAGTTTTGATGAAAGGATCATTAAGCTGATTGTGCTTTCTTATTTAAATATCTGTAGGAATACAATTCTCAGTAATATGAAGAGAGTAATTATTTTTTTGATAAGAGTTTCTACCAAAGGGTAAGTTGAATTAATATTTCCCTTTCTTAATGAATTTGGAGATTAAGCTAAATTAATTTTCAATGAAACTGTTTATATTAAACTTGGAATTATTACAATTAACAGGATTTTGACAAACTATATTTTGATTTTTTTGGTTTCAAATTTGGGATATAGAATAGCTTTTCCAGTTAATTATTGAAATTCATTGAGTAAAAATATTTATGTATGATTGTTATGTTGGTAGAATAAAGTTTATTATTTGGATTTGAATAACATGATCTCCAATTTTGAATCAAGTTGCTTTATTCCAGGTGTAGGGACTACCTCATGGGTAATAAATTTCTCAATTGAATTAGACTTTATGGGCTGGATTTTTTGAATTGAAAAATTGTTTGAAAGTTATGAAAAAGTTTGAGCTATTCATCTTTTGAAATCAGTTTTACATTTGAAACAATAAAAGGTATAAGTAGGAATTTGGAGGATTGGCCAGCTTTTGTATCAAATAATCTACAAAAAAGAGAATTTAAAAATTACATTCAGGTAAAAAGTATCAATTAATATAACTTCAGAAATCTTTCATCTTTGCATAAAGGAAGACTGGGTAACATTGGGCCTCCTACTCACAGCTGTCAAGTGTTCAATTGCAGGGCAGAGATTTACTGGCTCTTGAAGTTTTATCACCCTTTTTTCCACCTCTGTGAGCGAAGCCAAAAACATCAGGTGCCACCCAATTTGATGGTATTTTATTTGTTATATTTCCAAATACTGGAGATTTGGCATTATGAGGGTCTGGTGTAGTTTTCTAGATTTTTTTATTATGGTCACTTTTGGCTCTTGGAATTCTTGAAAGTTACTTCTATCCCTCATCAAGCAGTTGGAAAAGTTAATCAATTTGATTTGATATCTAGAACATTAAGGGAAATGGCTTCCAAGGAGATTCTGACTCCACAGCAGATATCATTGCATCAACCAGAAAAACTGCTGCTATACTTGGGTCATCATTTAGAATAATTTCTGAAGAAACTTCCTGGAAAATCTGCTTTTTGCTTTTTATGTTTCAAATCATAATCAGTTAGCTCAAGCTTATGATATATGAATTATTCAGTGCATGAATAAATACCTTTTTCTTGGACCTCTCAAGCTTCCAGTTTGCCTTCGTGAGGTTGATTCCATCAATTCCAGTGTTGACTTTTCTTTGAAGAAACCATCTATCAACAGTTGAAATTCTGTTGGATTTAATATATAGGTCCTCTTCAAGTTGATAATTTTGAGTCCCATCATGCCAATAACATAGCTCCCAAACATGGAGTAGAATAGCTGTTGTGGACGTGCTCCAAGGGGATGAAGGTGAAGAATTCCAAGAAGTTTTAAATTGGAAACACACATTTTCCAATGAGCAATGTCCATGAGAAAGCCATCCTTGACTGTGGGAATTTATTTCTTGAACCTAAGAGGTTCCAACTGAGTATTAACTAGGAGGGAGGATTTGGGCCATTTACTTCACAGAGACTTTTTGAATAAAATCCTTTTCAATTGAAATCAGATTTCTAAATTCCCTTTCTGCATACTCCAAAGTTACTTGCATATGGACTTTGTATCCATGCTTACAGACTGAAAAGTAGTGTTCATAATTTTCAAGCTCTTCTACAGGGGGGTAGAGGAAATACAAAGGAAGGTGCTTGAATTCCCAAAATAGGCTTCACCAAATTTGAAATTGATCCTTCCAGGCCTGTACTTGCAGATGGATTACTTGAATATCTCTCATGTCTTGGAAGAATTTGAGAGATTTGAGAATTGTTTCTTTTTCCTTTGTGTTTGTGATATTGACCAAGCATCAAATGGGAAGCACCATTGTAGGAGTTTGTATTTTCTGGGGGAAGAAGATTTTGTGATGGGTTGGTAGAAGTTCCTTGAGCTAAAGCATGATATTTGAATAAGCTAAGCAATCAATCATTGAATAGTGGGAATCAAAAAAGTGAAAAAATTCTTATCCTCTGAGTGTTGTAAATCTGACATTTTTGATAAATGGTTCTTTGAAAAAAATAGGAATTAATGGAGAAAATGAAGTAATTTGACATAAGATTCAAAAAAAGGTGAAATACTCATTTGAGATAAGGTTCAAACAGAGATGAAACCCAAAGAGACTACTTAACAAATGGAGTTTTTATAGCTTTTCATTTGGTTTTAATGATAGTTTCTAATTATTTTGATTATTTATGAAAATAATTTTGGTATATATATTTGGATGATAATGAAAGTGCTGTTAATTTTCTGTGAAAGTGATTTTTGAAGAAGAAAAAACAAATTTAAGGTGAGGATTACTTGAGTAGAAAGGTAAATTCTGAATTCTGGTAATGATTATTTCTATGAAACGTATGGAGGGTATTTGAAATTCATGATTTTTTCTGATTATGAAAGGCATTGGAAACTAATTACTTGGGGTGGAAAGATGCACATTTAGTGATAATTTGATATTAAATTAGGTGAATTAAGCTTTGTAATCTATAAAAATGATTCACTATTTCAAACATTTGATGTGAATGTAAATCTCATATTCTGAGTAGCTATACTTTGAACTCAATATAATTTTATGGAAATTGAAGTTTAATAAAAAAGTATAATTGGTGAAATGAACTCCAGATCATTACTGTTGAATTTGTATATATGGCTTATATATGAAGTGACATCTTGGTCATCATTGGTAAGCTCAGAGGTTGAGAACTCCTTTGGAGTTATTTTAATAAAGGTTGAGTTAGGGATATGAATTGTAAATTGATTGGAAAGAATATGGATATGGTCTAGCAATCATGTAATACTTGTATCCAGTAAACACCCAAGCTAGTTCCTTGACCATTCCAATTTTTGCACCGAATTTTTGCCTGTGTTTTATGAAAAATCACTTTTGAAGTACTAATTTTTAAATTAGAAGTAAAAATATCCAAATAACAAAATAAAATATAAAAAAACCACAGTTCCCACTCAACGTTTATAAAGATACTAGAAAGATTTGATTGTTAACAAATAACTTCATGTGAATTGAATGTTTTCTTTACACAAGAACACCTTTCCACTTGAATCATTTTAATATTAAATTTACCCTTGGTTTCCATATGCTCATTTGAAATATTTCTTTTCCGCATGCAAATATCCATTCATAGTCTGCCTAACCAGATATATAAGCTGAAAATATTCCAACATTACCGAAATTCTTGCTGTAACCAATAATTTTTGGAAATATAGCTACATTATATTCGAAATTTCCCCAGCATGATCAACAAACAAAGTATAATGAAGTACTCATATTGCCATGAATCTAAGACATTTTGGAGGTAAAGTTTCTCCAATGATTCTGAAAAATTATTAAAAAAGCCTTACCATAATTATTTATTCTCTAAAACCAATTTGACCATGTTTAAACATTATCATTTCTTTTTATATATGCTGTAATTTTTCCTTATATTCCTGACTTTTACCTCTGAATTAATTCAAAAAAATATACAAATATTCTTTAAAAAAGTATATATTAGCATCTTGTGTGGAAAAAGTGTTCAGAAAATATTTTTTCAACATGACACCCCCCCAAAAATGTCCCTATCCATAAAACTAAACACCAAATAAAGAAAAAAAAAGAAAAAACATACAACCAAAAAACAAAGCAAAAAAAGCCTTAAAATAAGTAAAAAAACACTTTGAAATAATCAAATAAAAATCACAAGGGGCTTTTTACCCTTCTCACAAAATAAAATATTTTTTGTTTTTTTTATTGAGAATAGGTGGTAGATGGAGCTGACTGTTCCATCCACCACCTTCAATATACTTCATGGAAGTTATTGGCTATATTGAAGGTGGTTGCAGTGTTGGTCCAGGTTTTCAATTTTTGATGATCTGTTGTCACTTCAATTTATGGTACAGTAGCAATATATTTCTACTGTACCATATGGACTGTTGCACAATCATCCTGGAATAAGGTTTTTGACTGGTGATGATCTTCCAGGTGAAGGATGGAGCAGCCTACTCAAACCTCCAAGAACTTAAATTATTTTTTTTAATTCTTATTCCAAAAAAAAAAATTAACAAGTGTTAAGTTTTTTTTAAAAAAAATTCCAACACTTTTTTTTGAAAGAATGGGACTTTCTAACCTGAAAGTCCTTTGTTTCAACTTCAATTAGTCTTACTTAAAGCTTTAAGTTGAAATATTTAAAAAATCATCCGTAATAATTCAGCTAATACACATATTACCAAAATGTCAGAAATTTATTTCTATTAATTTGAAATTGAATTTTTAAATGCTTTCAAAAATACGCAGATGTGCCGACCTTATGGAGCTTCAAAACTTAGGAAATCTCAAAACTTCTATCTGTTCAATATTACTGATATGAGTTGATCTTGTAATATAAAGTTTCAGGTTAGCAAATGAACTTAATGTAAATCAGTTACCAGACCTCAAAAAATAATTGAGAGTTCCACAGTAGCAAATGTGTGATCTGTGGATGCTTTATATATTAATACAAGTAATTATATGTTACGGTTTTGAATTTTTGCCTTTGACCTCTTAGACGGAGAATCATTTCTTTTGGAACCCAAAACCCTTTTTCTTTTTCTTTTTTTTTTCGCCGACTCATTTTACCTTATATCATTTCTGAGCTTGTTGAACCTGCTTTCAAGATAATTTTGAGATCATCAAAATGGCGGATTTTGGAGGTAAGCTTGGATTTTGTCTCCACCAATTTCATTTTATTGATATTCAAGCCCCAATTCTAGAATCCCTCATCATAAAATACTTGCAAAGAGCACAAAAGCTTCCCCATTTCAAGGAAAATCACCAAGAAGTTATCAATTCACTCAAAGAAGAATATCTCACATACTTGAAGACAAAAATACAAATAATTCTTCAAGAGAGCATATATCAAATAAACAATGAATCTGAAGACCTTCATTCCATGTCTCCTGGAATGAACTTACCTCAAGATTTTAGTCCAGAGACCAATTTATCAATTAAATTCTTGAATTCAAACGATCAAAAACCTGAAACGTCAACATCTGTTTCAATAGAAACATATTCAGGTTTGAGAGCACACAAAAATTCTGGAAAAGCACTTTTCTGAAGTTAATCACCAGCACCATTTCAAGGGATGAGATTTCTCTCTGAAGAGTTAATAGTTGAGCTTTATCTTTGCAATGGGAAAATACATACTTTGTTCTAATCTTTTTCTTGATACAATATCTTCCTCCTCAAATTCAAATACACCAAAAATTTCACAATTTTAAAGACACCCCATTGCGCCAATCCCTCCCATTTCTAAACCTTCCATTCAATCCATATATATTCCACCAAATGCAATATAACCAAACCAATTCTTATGAATATCTGAAAGATCTCAAGAGAAAACCCCTAACCACAACCATCTAATTATACATGACTCTCCTCCCCCTGAAAGACCACCTGTCGCTTTCAATCTTCATAAAGAGACCCCCCAAGAAATTGATGTGATGCCCCAACCCTACCCAGATTTCTCCCTTCAGTGCACTCCAACACTGGCCTTAGGCAATATCCTCCTACCAGTTTTCTATTGTAACCCATCTACCACAGTCTCAACTAAATTTCATTCAAATTCAACCCATCGAAATTCAACTACTGCAGCTTTTTTTGGCTTCTTATTTTGCAAAAAATTCAGTTATGTTTCAACCACCAGGCATTACATTGCCTCAATTCAAGCATCTCTCACCTGAGTCCCAAGAAAAGAATCACTCAATCCTTCTAAGCTTCCCAATATTCATGTTCTTCAATCCAAAGCTGACCTTCACAAGGCTCAATAAGTATCTCCTCAATACCAAAGGATCCACCTAAAATTAGGAAATAATCATTTATAAATTTACAATCATCATCTTTATGCTAGAATATTTCAGCTAAGTGGTTATTAAATCAATTTCCACTGCAGTGAAAAAGTAGAAAGAACCAAAAGGTAAGTACCTAAGGGTGAATATCAAGGTAAGTAGATAAATAAGTAGTAATGCAACAACTGTAAGAACAACAACGGCTATTCACTAAAGCAAAAGGTTAGTTAGTTGCTAGGCCTTCAGTACAATGTAAGGATAGAGATAATGACTCTACATGAGTGAAAAGAAAAATGAAAAAAGAAAGAAGAGCAATAAACAAAGAAAAAGGAGGGATTTTGATATCAATTCGTTTTGGAGTAGAGGAGAGATTGTTATTTAAGGACAATATTGAATTATAGGTGAGAGTCTACATGGTGGTGTGTGGTGGTTGGATATTTATTAGTTGTGTCAATCAAAATTGTCTTTGGGATTTCCAGAGTCATGGAGGGTGTGTGTTTGGGAAATTCAATCCTAATTTTCAATGCCCCCCTCACTCCTAGATGCAGGATTCCCAAGAGATCCAGAGAGCATACCAGGAAAGGCCGACTAATCAACTCAGTGAGAAAGTCTTCCAGAATATTGTTGGTGGAAGTGTATAAAAGCTTAATGGTGGAGTTTGAGCTAGCCTCTTTTACAAAGTGAAGCTTAATGTCAACATTTTTGATTCTCTGATTGTTGATGTTGCTATTGCAATTGGAAGAATTAATACATTCTTGATTGTCCTTGTAGACAAGAGTTGGAGAGTCAGATTTGTAGATGAGCAATCCCTTGCACAACTGGCATAACCACATTAGCTCAGAAGTTAAGTTGCAAGGAGATTTGTATTCAGCCTCAGCCTTTTACAAGGAAAAAGTGGGCTGCTTCTTGGTTTTCCAGAGGACAAGGCATCAATTGAATGATTCTAGGAACCCCATAATTGATCTTCTAGTATGTAGAAAATCCCCCCAGCCGGCATTTCTGTAGGGAGTAAGGCCTAACTTTCCGCTTCCCGAGTAAAGTAGGCCAGTTTTAAGAGAGCCCTGAAGATACCCTAGGAAATGAAGAATACTATGCCATTGATGTTTACCCGCCTCTCTAGATACTGGAAGAGGGAGCTAACCACAAAACAAAGATAAAGCCTTATGGCTGAGCTGAGGTATTTGATACTGCCAATGGCACTTCAGTAACTGATCTTGAGATTGTTGACCTGATTTACCTTATCTTCTGTTTCTGGGTACAACTGTAAGTGAGGGAAGAGAGGTTTTGAGACGGTTAGACAGTCACCTATACCATAGAGATCAACAAAAGACTTGGAAACATCCTTCTGGTAAAGTCAGATTCTGTCATTTGTTTGGTTGACCTTCACACCCAAGATGAGATCAGCGGGACCAATGTCCTTGAGCTCAAACTCGGAATCTATTTCCCTCTTGAACTAATCTATGCTTCTTCCAAATATGGAAATTTCATCAATATGAATGTAGAGACCAGTCGAGTTGGGCTTACCTTGAAGAACAAGCAGGGATGAATGGTGCAGACAGAGAAACCAACTGAGACCAGCCATTCTGTAAGGTGAACGTACCAGGCAAGAGGGGCTTGCTTCAGGCCATATATAGCCTTATTAAGATTGAGAAAGGTTTTTCGTTGATATATGTTAAGAACTTGGGGAACAGAAAGATAAACTGTTTCCTTTTTAGGAGAATTTAAGAACGCGCTACAGACATTGATTTGACAAATTTGAAGGTTGTTGGTGGAGAAAAAGGCAATGACAGTCCTCAAGGAGTTGAGCCGTCTGGTCGGAGAGAAGGTTTTTTGAAGCCTGACACTTGAGTGAAACCTTGAGCACATAACCTTCCCTTATATTTCACGATTTGGTTGTCATGGTCTTGTTTAACTTTGAAAACACATGTCGTTCCAACAAGTTTGTAGGTTGGGTGAATGCGAACCACATCTCAAAACTTCTGGCTTTCCATTTCAAAAAGTTTGTTCTTAACCTTGTCAAACGATTTGGACTTATTAGTCCTACTTTGAGCTTCTCTGAAGGACTGAGGGGCTTCATCTGCGGTGGTGACTAGGGAATTTCTTTGCCTTGAGTAGGGAAGTATGTTGTTGGTGTTAGGATCAGACAATATAAGGGTAGCATGCCAAGGCCCAATCATCTTGATACTGGAGATTGGCAGCGTTTTGATTCCATTTTCAGCAAAAACATCAGTGTGGATTTCATCTAACGAAGCTGATTCCGGAGCTGTGTGAAATTAATCTACCACACCTGTCCGAATGGCGGAGCTTTATTCAGTAGATGACTCATTGCTGGAAGTTGAATCTACTGTAATAGTTTTGGATGGTTGAGAAGGGAAAGAGATTGGAAAAATCTTGGTGTCAGAAGGTGTGCAGAGAGAGGGAAACTTTATTTCATAGAATTTCACATTGTGGGACATAAGGATCCTTCTATTGGAGGACCGCAAAATTTGGTAGGCTGAAATATCATTCTCATATCCAACATGAATTACCATGCTCCCAGATGGTCCAAGTTTACAATATTCATGGTTTTTGGATATAAGTACCACCGCAAGGCATCCGAAGGTCCTAATATTTTTGATGTGTGGAAAAGCATTTTTACAAAGATCAAAAGGGGATCTATTGTGACGAGAAGGAGTGTGGGTTAGGTTAGATAGTAAAAGGAAGTGTTGACAGCTTCCCCCCAGTAAGGTTTGGGTATATTTGAACTATTGAAAATGAATCTTGCTTTCTCTAAGATAGCTCAATTGTCTCATTCCACAAATCCATTGTGTTTGGTAGTGTAGGAAGGAGAAAAAGAGTGGGTAAATCTGGAGGCGGTTTCTAGTTCCTGCAACTGATGATTCATGAATTTTCCTGCTTTATCAGAAAACAACTTCTTTATTGATTTATCTTTCTTATTTTTACTATTTCCTTTAGTGAAACAAGCTCTTTCTAGGAATCCAATTTGTTTTTGAGAAACCAAGTAATTGTTAAGGACTTTGCTTGGTGCAAAATAGTTAGAAAATAGCGTTTACCAGAAACAGATGGAGGAGAGGTTGGCCCAACAAGGTCAATATTCACACAGTCAAATAGAGTTTTTTTACATTCATATTGACTTTTGAAGGGCTTTTTGTGAGCTTTATTAGTGTTTCACACTTGACACTCTTCATCGGTAACAGGGATTCCCATGGATTTTATGACTGTAGGACCGTAGTGGCCTAGTCAATTTTGCCATAGAGAGGCTTGGGTAAGCAGCGTTTCAGGCAGGGAGTAGTCGACAAGCATTAGGTATTGTCGACAATCCCTCTCAGAGTCACTGTACCGTTGGTATCAAGAAGGAAGGTTTATTTTTGTTGAGTGATTGTGAGTTTTTTGAATAATATTTCTAATAGACTTATGAGATTACATTTGAGTTTAAGGAAAAGTAGGCATTCGTCTAACAATAGTATCCTACCATCACAGATTATCTAAACCGACCCAAATCCTTTGGATAGAAGTGAACTGTGAGGATCTCCTGTTGCCACCTTCAGGTCATTTGAGATGGAAATTTAAGTGATGAATTTTTCATTGTTGAGCTATATATATAGTGTTTGGCACCACATTCAAAAAACCAATCTTTGATGAGAGCAAGATTCAGCAGCAAGCGTTGCAAGGGCTTCTGCAGAGGAGCGGTGAAGGGATGGTGATGGCTTGTTGGAAGTAGCCAATTTTCTTTTGCTTTCTCGTCTTTGTGGCCTGATATCAGGGTGCTCAGCATAGCATTATTCCTTAGTGTTATTTGTGAATTTGATGTTATTTTGTCCATTTGCACAGTGGTAGGTGATTTTGTATGGGTGAGCAGAAACAGAGACTAAGGCTGAAGGATTCAGTGGTTGTTCTTTTCCTTTTGTGTTGAGATGGTTCACGTATTTTTGTATGCAATTTAGTATTAGATTGGGTCTTTCAATGATTTCTTTTTTAATTGTTAGCAAATCAATTAGTTGGGAAAGTTTGGCATCTCCAATGAGTTCTCTCAGAATAAAATATGAAACTATTTCCAACGGAACTTTGATTCTGAGGAAATAAAGTTTAAGTAGGAACTTTCAGACGTTTTTAATATGAAATTGAAGATTTCCATTAATATTGTAGTATGATTTATTCCAGTTAATCCATACTTTTCCCTTGTTTAGAAACCTTTTTGATGCGTTGTGATATTTGAATTTTGTCCACAGAAGATGAACGTTGTCTGATGTTTCAGTGGTAACTATTGCAAGAAAGACATGGTTTTTGACTTTGAAGGTGATGAAATTGATTGCATTGTAGCCATCCTTGTTCCACTTGCTAGCTGAAGGTGTTTTTGCATCAGCACTTAGTGCCTTTTCACAGACATACAGGAGATCTTTTGATCTTAGTAGTAATATCATTCAAAGATACCATTTGCTATAATTTGTGCTGTCAAGAATGGGAACCATAATATTCTCTTTTTCTTCATAGGATCAGTCTGCATTTTATTCTTGGTATCCACCCAGTTTTGTTGAAGCTCAAGACTGTACATTTGTTAGAATATTTCAACTAAGGGTTTATTAAATCAATGTCTACTTCATTAAAAAAGTAGATAGAAAAGAAAGGTAAGTACCTAAGGGTTGATATAAAGGTAATAAAATAAATAAGTAGTAATGCAACAACTGTAAGAAGAACAACAACTATGGACTCAAGCAAAAGGTTCTTTATTTGGTAGGCCTTCAGTACAACATAAGGATAGAGATAATGACTCTACCTGACTGACAATAAAAATAAGAAATTAAAGACGAGGAAGGACAAGAGAGAAGAGCTATTTTGATAGAGATTGGCTATGGAGTAGAGGAGAGCTTGTATTTTACGGACAATCTTGAATTAGAGGTGAGAGTCTACACAGTGGCATGTGGCAGTTGGATAATTATTTAATAGTAATGATCTGTATGGTGACGTGTGGCAGTTGACTACTTATTAGTAATGTCAATAAAAATTGTCTTTGGGATTTCAAGAGTCAGGAGTGTGTGTCTTTAGGCAATTTGATCCCAATTTTCAACAACTTAAAATGTTTCTTGAACAGATCCCATTATCAGATGTATCACCAAAGGGGCCATGCAAAGGATTTCTAATTTTAAGGCTGAAATGACAGAACAAGAATACTATGAGGATTCTCTTTATAAATGTTTCCTTAATTTTAAAACACCTTCCCAAATTCCTAGGGAATAAGGTTCCAATGGTACCTGTAGTTTGTAAAATCCTTCTAAATTACCTTTAGACTGTTCTTATGAGGGTAAAAACTTTAATAAAACCTAAAATTATAGAGTTATTATCAAATTACTTACATTTGAAAAGATACAACAGTTTTTCTGATTACAGTGGAGATGTATTTTTTATGATCAAATAAGTGACCACAGTCTCAAAAGTATATAAAAATTGAAGTAACCCATAGATCTGATACCAGTGAGTTCATCAAATCAATACTAAAATTCCCCCATATTCCTGTCAATACTCACTGGTCAAGACTTCAAGGGGTTATTCAAGATCTTTCCATGCTTGTTGGACATCAGCATTCCTGTAAGATGTGTCTATAAAACTGTTGATAATATTACTATTAATAAACAGTACTATGACTGTTCTTATGAAATATAATAAAAATTATTATAACCACAATTAAATAAGTAAAGAATTATTTTTTTTTTGTGTTATACACTACTAGTGATTATAACAGTAAGCAGTAATTGTCTACAAGAATCAATTACAAGAAGAACTTAATAATAAAAACTTCTTTTATTCAAATAATAAAATTATTTGAATATATAATTATTTTTTACAGGAATAGTTATAAAGATAACTCTTGAAGAAAACTATCAATAGAAAAGAACTTCAACAATTAAGATAAATCACTCACTATTAAGCCAATGAACCTTTTAGAAGATGATAGTACAGAGATTTGACATAGAATCGGGGATTTAATGGATCAAAACTGATTTATAACAATATTAAAACAATATATAGTTGATTTCTTATGATTTCAAATCTTCCTGATTCATTTCTGAAAGAATAAAACACTCAAGAAAAGATCTTATCAATACTTACTTGTTGATACTAAAAGTATAATTGAATAATGTGATGATTTGGAAAAAACAGCAAGAGGAGGCCTCTTTTAAGTCTAAGACAGCTCACAGAGGCGTTCCATGGAGCAAACTTAAAAACAAGTGAGTGAAAAAACAGTGATCCTTTTTGGATTAATGAATGCATCATCTGTTGTCCTGTAAGATTATCATAATTACTTAATTGATGCTTTTACATGACTACCAACCCATTTATGGTTAAGAATAAAAGGAGTAACAACTGTAAATCTTCTTTTATCCCAAAAGAATCATTTATTTCTCAAATTTATAAATGTCATTGTAAATTTCATCACAGAATTTATTATCTGTAAATTTTCAAAGATTCTGTGTTTTGCATGGAATCATCAAAAATGGACTGTAAGTAAAGATTTTGATTTTACATATAAAAGTAAAATTCTTTCTAATTTTTATATGAATTATACAGTTCTTAATTGGTCCTGAAAGTTTCAGAAATATTCATTAATAATTGTATTTTTAATGAATTTTTGAAGTTCTTACCTCATTTCTATGTAGAATAGCAAATAGCAGTATATGGTTGGTTGTTATGAGGTAAATCAATGGATGCTAGTCCAAAAAGGGTTTTAATTACTCTTTTGGGGTTTATCCATGGGAAGTCATTAATAATTTACATGGTTATAGGAGTCTGAGTTGCTCTTTACCTCCTTGGTACATCAAAATAGCAGGTTATTTGCTATTTTCTTATGATTTACTGAAGTTGTGACATGGTAACCAAGTTCCCAGTAAGTTTCAGTTTAATAATTGGGTGAAGATCAGCCATGGATCCAAGCTTTGGTGCTGTCCATGTCTCAGAGGCCTCAGAAGTTGTGTACCCAGGCTCTCTTGGATGTCTTTTCTCCCCCTTGACTATTTTTCATGTCAAAATAGAAATTCAAGCTTTTTAAGTGATATATCCACCATGGGTGTACCAAAGGTGCATGTAATAATACCATAATATTAAGTGCCACAAACATGCATAACACTATTCTTAGTGTATATGTAACCTGTGATTTCTCACATTCCCATAATTTTGGCGTGAAATTGAGAAAAACAAAATTTTTCACAGATCTTTTATATGGTATTGATGATGTGGTATTGAATTATTTTCAATATTACCTGGAAGAGTTTATTTGAGCTTATTCACTGTATGGAGCTACCCTAGGTGAAATCCTGTTTAGAATCCAAATCTGGCCTTAAATCCATGGATTTACTTACTCAATAAAAAGTTATTCATCTTTTCTGAAATAAAAAATGATGAATTTTAAATGTATGCATGACTTATGGGTTATGCATAGTTCAGAATTTACTTTTAAGGTAATTTTAGCCTATTTGGGTATGTAAAATATATCTCAAGGCTCACATTCCCTCCCACCAAAAAATAAAATTGTACCAAAATTTTATTAATGGTATCAAGAAGAAAAAGGCCCCAAAGGGGGTAATTTCCACTAACCAACCTCTTTATATTACTAAGCTCAAGTAATTTGAAGCACATTTATAGACATATTCTGGCTTGTGGCCTTCTTTCATGTCTAAATCTTCTTAAGAGTTTATCGGAGTCAGGTATTTCTGATTCTTCTGGCCATTCATCTTCAAGTACTGGATTTCTATATCTGACAAGATATTCTCTTTGATTTTTACCCCTAAGTCTCCTATCTTTATGACTTTATTTATCTTTTTGGCTTCACTCTGTTCCACTGGTGGTACAGCCAAAGGATTTGGGTTCCTTAAAGGAAAAAATTCCTTGTCAGTTGGTTGCTAAGGTTTTATCAAGCTGACTGGAAAGGTGGGGTGTTTATTTTCCAATTAACCACTTAATTCCACTTTAACTGAATTGGTTCCAAGTAAGGCAACAATAACAAAAGGTCCTACATGAGAATCTTTAAGTTTCTTTGGGCCTTTGATATTATTAAAATTCAAGGTTGAAACTAGAACTCAGTCCCCTACTTTGAAGTCTGGTACTTTGTAACTCTTGTCCCACTTCTGTTTTGCATATTCAAAAGCATCATTCATACTAGGTTTTGCATGATGTTTCACTTTATCAAGCATTATCTTGAAGCTGGAAGCTGTAGGATTAATTTTAATCAAGTCCTTCCTAAGTTTGTCTGCTGGGAGTCTTGGATTCCATCCTTCTTCTAACATAGCAGGAGTTTGACCTGTGGAAGAATAGACTGATGTCTTATATGCCAATTCCAATGAAGGTATCAGAGTGCACCATTCTGTCAAGAGGTAAGGGAGACAGGGAATGATTCTCTATGTGCAGACCAACAATGAAACTCTACTCCCCTGTATGAAAATTGATATGACACACAGCTATCCTTGTGATCATATCAGGGGCTGCTTTTGTGTGATATATAAAGGATGATCCAAGGCAGGATCTAGAGAAAACAAAATCAGTTTATTTTTCCTTTATTATTTATTTCCTTCATCACGATGGGAAGGTTTATTGCTTGGCTAGGAGGAGGTTGAAGGTAAAGCATAGCACATGACTAGTTAGCCAATTGGTATTAACTCTCAGTTCTTTGTTACCAGAACTTGTGTGTTCTCCCCAATTAAGGGTGTATTAACTCTTGAAGAAGTGATAAGACTGAAAAGCCAGGTAGCATGATCAATTATGAGCTATAATGTGTTATGGTGCTTACTCTTATTTCCTCTTACTGTAATCTCAGTCCACGCACAAGTATGCTCTACTTGTGTTTATACACTAAATTATATTTATATAATTCCTCAATCAGGTATCTTGTCTATTTGCCTATGTCTTGTATTCTTCTTTAAGCTTACTCACTGGTATATGCTCTTAGTCTACTATTACTACTACTGGTTTCTTTGTTGAGTTGAAACTCAATCAAGATCTTATAACTAAATCTCTTCCATAATAGCAAGAGTTAGTTGAAGTTGCGCTCAATAAGAAACCAGAGTTAGAATAGGTGTATAGAAATGTCCCATACCATACAACCGCACTCCACTGGCAATCACAGCTCATCTGACGACAAAGGCTATTGGACAAAAATTATTTTACTAACTCGTGACAGTTGGGTCCAATGGAGCTGCCAACTAGAAAACTTTCTCACTGGAAAGGGTCATGAATCCCTATTTTCTCCTCCATCCTATTCTGACAAATTTTCTCCCAAATTCAAAAAGAGGAACAGTAGTGCCCTTGCACTGCTATGTACCTGTGTTGCCCCAGAGCTACAAGGAATACTCCTTGCACATTGTGGATCCTTTTTTGACTCCTGAGTAGCTTTGGGTAAATCATGTGGAAAGAACTCTATTGTAATTATGTGTGAAACTCTCTTTAAACTGATTTCAATCCAGTATGAGCCTGGGATGTTGTTGGAGAATCACATTGATAACTTTCAAAGGACATTTGCAAGCTATGAATTTCTTACACACAGCTCTGAGGATACCATGGTAATCTCATCAACAATAGCCGCAGCCTTCTTCATTAGGAGTCTTAATCAAGATTGAGACTTATCAGGGTTAATACAAATTTTGTATGACATCAAACCTTTTGATTTAAATTCAGTTCTAAATTGTGTATCAGTTGAACATTGTTTCTGGGGACATATTCAAGACAAATCCTTGCTGTTGGATAAACAAAAGGACCAATCCAAGGCTCCCCAACAAACCCGAAACCAAGGAAAAGGAAAAACCCCCTCTAGAGGGCGAGGAAGAAAGAGGAACTTCCACAGTAAGAATAAAGAAGAAGATCCCTTAAAAAGACTTGAAAATCTAGAAAAACTTGTTGCCAAATTTGATTCAAACTCAAAAGAACCAAATGTCAATGTAGTCTCTGAAAATAACAAGGAATTGACTGCTAATACTCAGTAGTCGGACTCGGATATTTTGAATCATTCTCTCTGCTAGCCCATCTGTTTGAGGGTGATATGCTGTAAAAAATGATAACTTTGTCCCAAACAATCTGTGAAGATTATTCCAAAGTGCAGATGTGAATTTGGGATCTCTGTCACGTATGATATTTTCAAATAACCCTGTATGAGAAATAAATCTACTCCATAGAAGAAGAGCTGTATCCATAGCAGTGTCATCTTTATGACATGGTAAGAATGTGGGAGTTTTGCTATATCTGTCTACAATTAATAAACAAGAATTATAACGTTTGTCACCACTTGGAGGAAGTGCTGTGATTCAATCCATATGAACAACTTCCCAAGAGGATTTTGGTTCTTGAATATGGATCATAAGTCCAAATTTCTTGCCTGTACTCCTGTTTGCGCTTTGGCAATATTCAATGGTCTCTTCTCTCCAACATGGCCACCATGCACAGTTCTTTACTTTTTCAAGTGTTCTGTCTTCGGAGAGGTGTCCAGAGTAGAGTCTATCATGGCATACATTAAGAATTGTATTTATAAGCAGTCTGCTACATAATGTCATTACACAAGAATTTTTGGTTCTGTGGTAAATAATCCCATCAAAAAAGTGAAATCTTCCTTCAGAATAGTAATTCTTCCAAACTTCATCCAGTGCATTGACTAAAGATGTATCTTTTCAATATATGGCAACTCTTGTCTTGCTTATAAGATTCTCTGACTTCTTCAAAGAATTCAGTCCCAAAATCAGTTATTTTAATTCCTTCAATTGGAACCTGTGGTTCTGCTTCCAAAGGTACATAAGCTGGGTTATCAGGAGTATTGGCTAATGCCCACCTGATAAGTCCATCAGAATCCTTGTGAATGTTTCCTGCTTTATGAACTAGAGTCATATTACCTCTATATACCTGAATGGATATTTGCCATTGAAACATATCTCTGTTGGGAGTTTTCATGTTAAGAAGTGATTTCACGGCATTACAGTCAGTTATCACTTCAAAAACACTTCCATCAAGATAATAGTGTAATTCTTCAAGTGCTCATACCAAACATAAGTACTCCATCTTGCTTACACCATATCTGGCTTCTGTTGGTTTGATTTTTCTTGAGATGTAACAAACTTGTCCTTCTGTAGGTTTGTCATCAATAATTTGGACTTGATGTAGGGCTTCCTCTAATCCATCTCCACATGCATCAATGTACAATTTAAAAGGTATATTCCAGTCCGGCATGAGGGGTAAAGGTGCTTCTGTAAGAGGCTTCCTTATCTTCTCATAAGCTTCAATTCTCTCCTGTGTCATCTAAAATACTGTCTGTTGATCACAGGTTATATAGAGTGACTTGGCCAGAATTGCAAAGTCTTTCAAGTGTTTCCTTCAATACCTGGAAAATCCTAGGAAAGACATCATTTCTTTTTTATTCTGGAATATTGGCCTAAGTAACACTGCTGCCACTTTATTTTTGTCAATACCCAAGCTTAAACCAGAAATGATATGTCCTAATGCTTTGAGTTCTTCAAAACAAAAATTTCATTTCTTTAGTGAAATTTTCATATTCACTTTGGCAACTTTGTGAAGTACTCTTGCAAGTCTTTCAGGGTGCAAAGAACATGAATCAGAATATATGCTGATATCATCAATATAAATAATGAGCCATCTTTCAGATAATTCTATGGGGAAGATGGTATTCATCATTCTTTGATGATGAGATGGAGCATTCTTAATACCAAATGGCATCCCAAGATACTCATAAATGCCACAGTGAGTGATAACTCTAAGTAATTTCTTAGCTTTAGGCATCAAGCCATTTTTGGTGAAAGCCTTTCAATGCATCCATTGATGTTATATACTTGTCTTTAGACAATTGGGTCAAGGTTTCTTGGATTCTAGGAATTGGATACCTATCTGGAACTGTGTAGGTATTCAATGCTCCAAAATCTCCAACCATTCTTGATTTATGATTATTCCAAGCAATAATAACAGGTGTTGTCACTTCAACTTCCTCATTATGGCCTACTTTCCTTAGTACACCAAGTTGGATAAACTCTTGAGTATGTTTTTCCAAGGCTTCTCTAGCTCTGGGCCTGTCTGGATAAGCTGGTCTTGTAAGTACTGGAGGGTATGTTCTGTCAATATTAAGATTAATATCAACTTCATTCCCTTTTTTGGTGCCATATGGTTCATTATCAGATGCAAATGTATTATTATATGTGTATAACACATCATCAAGTTCATGCCTTATATTTGGTGATAATGATGCATCAATTTGTGCTTCAACAAGTTGATTAGACACAAATTATTCCTTATAAGTATCTTCAACAGAAGATATCACAGATATTTGCTTTGGCATATTGAAAAAGGAAAATTTTTGTCTTTTGTTTTCTCCAATTGTGAAATAGCTGTCTTTATGGTTATTGATGTAAATACCATTAATATTCAAGTAATCATTTCCAACAATGATGTTCTGAGATGTGCAATTGTCCATTACTACTATTTCAATTTTCATTCTTAAATCCCTGTTAGATGTGGAAATACAATATTAGTGTCCAATATACCCAAAGGGTACATATTATTACTGGAACTACCAAGTTGTACACCCTCTATTGGTAATAGATGGATTTTTGATCCAGGGAGTATTGCTTGAAGATAGTCTTTGCCTACACAAGTACAAAATGCCCCTGTATCCAAATTGACTTTTCCTTCAATATCATTCATCAGGATTGATGTGATACAAGATGCTCCAGCAGTGTATACTTTTCCTCTAGCAGGCTTGGTTCTACACATTCTGGCATCTTGGATATTGATCAGGTTGTTAAAATCCTCCCTGTACTGTGGCAAGTGAGTATGCAATTCTGTGACCTCAAAGAAGGCTCTAATGTTTTCAATGGGATAGTCCTCTGCTGTTGTATCCTCAGAGACTGGATAATCTAGGTCAGATTCCTCTTTCTCTTCAGTACACTGAACTTCTTCAATGATTTGAACTTCATTGATTTTTGTCTTTTTGGGGCAATTGTTTGCTAAATTTGAAATGCTTCCACATTTATGAAGCTTCAAGACAGGTCTTCCAGGTCTTCTGTCCTCTCCGGAAATTTTTGGGACCATTTTGGACTCCATAGGGATTTTAGTCCAAGTTATACCAATTCTTTTTCTAGTAATGATATCTTCCATTGAGATAACGTAGTTGTCTGTTGAACAGGGTTCTACACATCTGCACTTGATAGCATGTTCCAGTTCTCCTCCACATCCTCTTGATATTTTCATATTAATCATAGTGTCAGACATATCTGGGTGTAAAGCAGATAATTTGTCTTTTTGCTTGAAGAACCAAGTAAGTGGTTTATCATTTTCTGAGTTAAGAATGGCACTTTCAAAAGCCTTCTCCAATTTAGACCTCCAAGAATTATTGGCCCATTTGGTAATGACTTCAGATCTCCACCAAGACCAATCATGTTTTCCATGATCTTGTCTCATCTTGTAATACCATTTCTTTGCAGTTCTGGTAAACAGAGAGTGTAATTTGCCCACTATAACTTCATCAGATATGTGAAATACTTCTTGCAACATATCAATATTCCTGATGAACTCAATATGGTTGTATTCACCTTTTCCAGAGAATGTGGGCTATTCCTCCAATTTGGGAATATCTTTTGCAAAGATAACATTTTCTCCTAGAAAAGGGGTCGGACTTTCTTTAACAGAAAGCTTTTCTTCAGTCAAAGGTGTGGAATTTTGTGGCATATTTGGACTTGATTCATAATTCTTATGAATTTTATCCACCTATGCAAGTATTTCCTCTTTTAATTTCTTCCTTTCACTGTCACTTCTTGCCAATTGTGTGGCAAATTGACTTGTATTTTCAGCCACTGCCAAAACATAGTCTTTCAGAACTCTATGTTGATCATTGATGTTTCTTGTGGAAAAATCTTCCATTTCATCATCTTGGACATGATATTTACTCTCAATTCTGTCACATGTATTGGTAAGTAATTTCAGTTTGGCAATTACAGAATTATTCATTTCAGCAGAATGTTGGTCATTGATTTCCAAAGTCATTTTAGTTAACTTTGCATCAAGGTTACCAATTTTTACATTAATATTAGTCTTAAAAAAATGTATTTCTTGTAGAATTTCTGTGGAAAGGTTCTGTTCATCCTTTCCTGCTCCTTTGCTGTGACCTCCATAAGATTCCTGGCCATATTGAGGACACTGTCCATGGCCGAAGGCTCCAATTTGGGGATCCTGTACCCTTGTGGGTAAGGTCTGTGTCAATTGCTTTTTCCTTGATGGTTCTTGGGACCTTTCTGCTTCTTCTGAGTTCCTTTGAGCTTGTCATTGGACACTTCTGGAGCTGGTTGGAGCTGGTAGACACCACTGGCCCTTCTGTCTCCAAAGCTGGAGTCATTTTCAACTCCTTCTTCTGGTCTATGGATAAAAGACTTTGGTTCTTCAACCAATTCTTTATATTTTTGACTTTTTCTTTGCAAGACAATGGGCTCCAGCCTCTTAAGAGTTCTATGGTCTTCTCCTGACCGAGAAAGCTCTTGATATGTAAGTAGCAGTTCATGGCCCCCTTCCAAAGGCTTGGGCATATTTCCCACTCCTCTTCTTTGGCTGCTCTCAACTAATTTTTGTATTGGCATTGATAAATTTCTATTGCTGCCACTTGAAAGTGGTTCAGCCCTTAAAATATTATCATGAATCAGTCCAGATTTAAAATTCACGTAAACGTTTGTGGGTACAGCCCTTGGGGAATGGGGGCAACTCTGGCATCCTCCATATGTGTCTTTCTTGAGGAAAGTTTTACACTTCTGGATTTGGTCTTGCCTCTTCCTTGTCCACATCCATCTGGTTGGACTGAATAGTTGCTTCTATTTCTGGTATGCACCATTTTCATGTCAATTCAAGAGAAAAAGTGAAATGAAAGAGCAGAACCACACACCTTTTGGTGGTAATTTAGCTTGTTCTGTTCTGAATAAAGTGCCTCTTTTAGCCATTTGCACTTCAATTATCTCTGCAGATTCTACTCCTGAAGATTCTGGACTAGCAATACATTCCTTACTGATCTTATTACCAGCTGCACTATATTTTGTTAAAGACACTACAGAAAAATTCATAAAATAGAAAGAACTATTTTTATGCTTTTTAAAATATTTTTAAACATTTTTATATGTTTTATTATATTTTTTTTAAATATTAAAAAATTATCCTTTTCAAAGAAAAAAATTAAAATCAAATATATTGATTTAAAATCAATTCAGAGTACCTCAAATAATAATTTTATAAGTTTTTGGATGTGAAAAAGCCATGTCTAAAACAATATAAAATTAAACCAACTTCCTCAATGAAAAGGATTTCAAAAACAATTCCAAAAATAAAAATTATTTTAACTTCAAATTGAAAAAAATATTAAATTAATATATTTTAGAACTTAAAAATATATTAACTATGGGTACAAGGTTCAAAAAACACGGCCAGGCCCCCAAATGTAAGATCTGTCTATGAAAATGTTGATAATATGACTATTAATCAACAGTACTATGACTGTGCTTATGAAATATAATAAAAATCATTATAACCACAATTAAAGAATTAAAGAATTATTTGTTTTATGTGTTATGCACTACTAGTGATTATAACAGTAAGCAGTAATTGTCTACAAGAATCAATTACAAGAATAATTTAATAATAAAAACTTCTTTTATTAAAATAATAAAATTATTTTAGGGTGTTGGTAAAAAGACGTAAGCGAATTGGTAAAAGCACGTAAGTGGTGCCCTGGGCCCATTTTTCATTAAAAATGGAACACAACCACGCCTGTATTGGGCCAAAACATGCCCAAAAGAGGTTTTTTCCCCACAAAACCTCTCTACCTCCCAATTGTTTCAGATTTTTTTTCTGAGCCTCCCCCCAAAAAAAGGCTAGACACCCAAATAATCCACATTAGGGGGTGTCAAAGTTACCAAATCCCACACTCAAAATCCCAAGTTTTTTTTGACGAAATTGCGCATTAATTTTTTGTGATTTCACAAATCCCACACCTCAAAAGGTGTGGTATTTTAAGGTACAAAAACCCAGGTTTTTTGGTACAAAATTCCATGTTTAAATACTAAATTCCCGCCTTTAGCTTCCCATAAAGGCACATATTTAAAACACACAACTCAGTAAGGGCTTGTTAAAATGCATATAACTTCACTTCTCTTGCATAAAATCTGAATAAACTCATCATTTATTGAAGTATTTGATTCTAAATTGCATTGAATACAGGCCTTTTCTTCATTTACCATGCCAAAGGCATTGCAAAGGCTACCTTTACTTCAGACGTTAAACTCACTGCAGCTCATCAATGCACCCAGATCTGATAGTTATTCTGATATCCAGGAAGATATAATCTTATTAGATATGATAACCTCACAAAGATACATCAATCCTCATAGAAGATATCCATCACATTACATGTATACAATGAATTATTTACAAACATTATCATCTGAAAGGTTTCAACAGCTATGTAGGACCACACCTGAATCATTTGAGAAATGAGTTGCACAAATTAAAGCTGATAAAACCTTTCAAAACTCATTACAAAAAAACAATGCAATCCTGCCATCCAATTGGCTGTGGCATTATCAAGGCTACGATCAAATGGCAATGTGTCCACTTTGGGAAAGATTGGAATGCTGTTTTGAATTAGCCATGGGGCTATTGTGTTGTACACTCAAAGAGTCATCCAGATATTAATGAAGTTGAAGTTAAAAGTGATTGTGTGGCCAACAATAGAACAACAAAGAGAGATGTCTTAAGTAATGCAAGCAGAAGGCTTCTCTGGGTGCATTGTGTTTATTGATGGGAGTCTCATACCATTATCACAACGTCCTCCAAATGATGGTGAAGCCTATTTTGATTGCAAAAAAAGGTAAGTTGTTGAATCTTTATTCTTTATTTCAATCTTAATGATGGTTTACATATAAGGTATTCTATGTCAATACAACTGGTTTGCAATATCAACAAACAGTTCACTGCTCTACATGTTGGTTATACTGGGTCACTTCATGATTTGAATGTCTATCAACATATGAAAATAGCACAAACACCTCAAGAGTTTTATGAAAAGGATCAGTACTTACTTGCGGATTTGGCATATGCAAGCTCTCCTTGGTTTGTTCCAGCATATAAGGGAGTTGTAGCACAGAATGAAGACAACCATTCTTTCAATTACTGGCTGGAAAAATCAAGGGTCAGAATTGAGCCTGCAATTGGAATTTTGAAGGGGAGGTGGTTTTCTTTAAGGAAAATGCAAAATCAAATGAGGGATAATCATGAAATTGATTATTTTGTTAGTTGAGCTGTGTCTTGCATGACTTTACATAATATGTTAGCACAAATTGGTGATGAATGGTTTGATTTATATGAAGATGATGATCCACCACATGCAGAAAATCTGGCCAACAACAACATTGGGGAAGATGTGGTAAAGATGTGTGAAAAAATTAAACCAATCACTTTGGCATGGAAAAATAGTCAATTGTAAATTTCATCAGGACCATTGATTTATGTACTTAATTTAATGGCATACAACTGATTGGAGATGTTATTCATAAAATGAAACTATTTACAATTAATATTTTTGAGTTCTTTTTTGGTCCTGCATATTTCTTTCACAGTACCCATTGACTCTTGAATTAATTGCGGTGGGTGTCATTTTCAAGAATTTGTCACCTAAATTAAATAATTTTTGGTTTATTTGAAAAGAACATCCAAAATGAGTTATTTTGCCATGATTGATAATTTCTGGGGGTGGGTTTGTTGTATGATGAAGCATTGTTGATGTCTTCCAAAGAATCTCCATGATGCCAGGTTTTTTTTGAAAAATCAATCTCCATTTTCAATTTAGGGAAGTGCAAGCCATGTCCAGAGGGGGTGAAGACAGTTGGAAGTGGACGGAAATCTTTTTTAGATACAAAAGAAAAAATACCATAAGTTCAGGCATTGAGTTCATTTAAATCTTGGTGTGCCTCATTGAAAAATCCATCTTGAGTGACAATGACATTGGAAAAAGATTTGAATTCATCCTTTGGATTGGCAGAAACCCATTCAAGTTGACTGAAATTTGGTAATTCGGCTGCCTCCATTAATGACTGATTTTCTTATGTGGCTAATTGTGAAAAATGAGAAATTCTGGAGTAAATGAATTCGTCATACTTTTGAAGTTTGTTACATTTCATATTATCCAATTCAATTTGATGAGGAGATAAACCAGCCTTTCTGGAGTAAACACCTAAAAAGTTTGATAATAATTAGTAATTATTCAAGTTATAAGTTAAAACATTCACACACCTGCAGATTTGCCAGCATCAGATCCATGACAAAAGCCAATACCTTTCATAATGCCACCTGGGAGTTGTTTATTTGTTTTAATTTCTTGGAAATTTTGAGATAATGACATTAATTTCATGATGAGGTTTGGGAGCAAGAGAATTATCAAAAGGTGTTATTCCATATATTATGACAGGCAAAAATAGCTTTGTTGTTTTATTAATCAGTACATAAGGATGGGGTAGAGTGTTGAGTGATGGAAGGTTTAACCATTATGCATTGGCTGATTTCTTGTCAATTTAAATTGTTGAAAAGCTCTTATATTCTTTGTTTGAATGGCCAAGGTGAGACATAATCTGTTTTGAATCATGAATGTGTTGTCTTTGGCTTTGAGTGAGTTTTCTTGTATTAATTGATTTGGTATTTTTACCCTCATGATGTTCTATATTTGGTTTTGTCCTAACCATGACATCAAGAGGAGGAATAGTAGAATCAACATCATTAAAATCATTCTGATTATGTGCTTAATCTGGTTTAGTCCTAACCATTACATTATCAGAATGATTTGAAGAGTGAGAGGGAGGAGGAGCTTTTTTTTGAATTTCAAAGAAGAAGGAAGGGGGCTGAAATGGAATGACATTGCACAATAAATCCTTCTAAATAATCCACCCCTATAGAAACTAATAAATAAAAGGGTGAAAGAAAAATTGAAAGAAAAAAAATCAAGTCAGCATTCATAGTGATCAGAAGAAAAAAAGACAAGATCATAAATTAAAATGAATATGATTTAAAAAAAATCAAAAAAAAATGATCATCAGTGATTCATGATGATGATGATAAAAAAAAAGAAAAAAAACAAGTCAGAATTAATATTGATCAAAAAAAACCAAAAAAATAATCATAAAATAAAATGATTATGATTAAAAAAGAAAAATAAAAAATAGAATCATCAGTGCTTCCTCATCATGATGATAAGAAAAAAGGGGAAAAAATCAGCATGCATGATCAACAAAAAAAATCAAGTCATATAGATGATTATGATTTAAAAAAAATAAAAAAAATGAAAAAACATCATTAGTTATTAATGATGATGATGATAAAAAAAGAAGAAAAAATATCAGCAATCATGATCCAAATAAATAAATAAATAAATAAGTCATCAAGATGATGATTTATTTATACAAAAAAAAACAAAAAATCATAATTAAGATTATGATTATGAAAAAAAAATATTAAAAATATTAAATCAGTGTGATCAAGTTTAAAAAAAATAAAAAAAATAAAAAATTAATTTTATGACATTAATGACCTCTGGAGGCCATTAACTTGAAAAAATAAAAAAAAGCAGCCAAATGGATTTGGATTGATTTGGAGTATAATTTACTCTGGAACTTCCCAGGAGCCTTTTTGGGAGGTTCCAGGGTGATTGGTGGGTGGATGGTAATGGTAGGATGGCATGGGGACGTAGATGGTGATGGGTGGGGGGATGTTGGAGGTGGATGATAGCTCTAAAAAAATATGAAAGAAAAACAAAGGTAAATTAATTAGAACCATTTTTTAAAAAATAGTGTTGTGAGATAAAAAAAATGACTTACTTGAGATTAAAAAGAAGAGTGTTATTTCTTGAATAATAAAAGAAATGGAAGAGTTTGGGGTGAAAATAAAAAGAAAATCAAATCTCAAAATAAGAGTCTTTTTCTTTGAATAATCTAAGAAAAAAAAATTGGAGAGTATGAGTTGAAAAAAAAATCAATTCCAAATATATTTTTTTTTTTGAATAAACTAAAAAAAAATAAAAAATTGGAGAGTGTGGGGTGAAAACAAAAAATTCCAAAGCAAATAAAAAAAATTAAAAATTAAAAATGAAAAATCCAAAAATCAAATTCAAACATCAAAAATAAATAATCAAAATTGAAAAGCAAAAGTTGAAATTTTTAAAAAAAGAAAGATAAAATCAAAAATGACAAAGGCTAAATAAAAGATAACAAATCAAAAATGAAAAATTTTTGAAATAAAAATTAAAAAGAAATATGAAAAAATAAGAAATATATGCTGGGCATAAAATTGTGATGCAAAACTTGACCAAATTGTCAATTTTGTAATTGTTGGCAATTAAATCTCACGAAATGAGATCAATGGCAAGCTGGTGCCCCAATGATGCATAAACATTGAATTTTCAATTTTGTCCTAAATTGCAGTTTAATTTCAAGACACAAGATAAACAATTACACATAAACATCAGTTACATTTAACAAATTCCCCCAGATAAAATGATCACATGATGTATACCTATTATGTTACTTTTTATTGATTAATGTCAGAATGTGTTCCAGCTCTGAAATTGGCCTGCTTGATGACAATGCCACTATAGTGAGATCCATCTGGCATTTCTTTTCTTTAAGTTCACATTCCCGATTCCACTTTTCTTTTTCAAATTCATATTTATTTTTGTGTTTCTTCTCCTCAAACTCCATTTGCTTTTGAACTTGACTCCTTCAAACCGTTGCTTTTCCATGTTTCTAGCTTTCTCTTCATTCCACCTCTCCTGGTCCCACTCTAAAAAAGCATTTTCACTGGTTTCATGGGCTATGAATTATGCATTTTGTCAGTAGGATTTATCAGAGTTACCATAAATCCAAGACATACCCTTTTTCCATGATTCAAGAAAATTTGCATATGTTGGTGCAAACATATCCATTGGCCTTTTCCTAGAACCACTCTTGTAATTCAAGTTGGGCGTCAATGCTTGATTGCACTTTTGTGTTGAATGCATTATGGATTTACTTTTCTGGTAAAAGGAGAAATAATCAATAAGCCATTTCATAAGAATCACTCTTAAATGTATTTACCAATTCATCTTGAAGGTTTTCCTCTAGAACCAATTTATCATCATTATTAACAAAGGATCCAGATTTTGAGGTAAATCCAAGGGATTATTCTCCTTTAAAAAGAAAATTAGGTTTAATTATTGCAGTTAAAAGAAGGACAAGATGATAACTTACCTTATCAAGACAAGCATCAACATCATCATCACCATTGAAGCTGTCTTTTTCTTGTGAATCATAGCTTGCAATGGGAGTGACATTGGGCTTGTGGCCAAAGAGCACTTCCCTTTTAGCATAGCAAAGGCACATAATTTCAAGATTTTCACTCATTGATTTGATTCCTTTACTCTCATCTTCTTCCGTTATTCCAGCCCCAGTTAAATTTTTGAATTTTTTTGCTGCCATATACTTCTTTTTATATATTCTCTGTTGATCTAGGATGCTGCTTGAGCTAAGGTTCAGGTGATTTCGTGATTTCTTGTTGACCTCAATGGGCATAAGCTGAAAGCCATGCTTCTTTGATGATGGGGGTCTTCCAATAGATTTTGAACCACTTGTACCAAAACATGACTCAAAATTGGATTTGACTGAAAGCCAACTAATTATGGTTAAATAATCTGTACGTATTAAGTGACCTGATGGGTGTGGCAGGCCAGGGTTGATCTTCATATCAGACTTTATGTTTCTTTCTTTGGAACAAGGCATTATTATATGGTGTGAGAATTATCAATGGACTGTAAGCTTTTTGGTCAGATTGTCCAAAATGGAGTGTAGAGGAATATGTTGTACAGGGATGAATTGTGAGTACTCATTTGGAATTTGGGTTAGCTTTCAAACTCAAATCCCAGATGCATGGAATTTGGTAAAAATATCAGGGGACTCAGTTAGAATGCCATGTGATTTACACATAAAAAACCCGGGATTTAGTGTTGGGATTTGGGTTCCAAATCTTGGGTTATTTTAAGGCGGGATTTGGTGACTTTGACACCCCCTATTTTTCAGAAAAAAAAAGGTTGGATTTAAGCTTCCAAATAAAAAAATTTCACTGAATTAACAATCATTTATTTGGAAGAAATTTTTCAAATCCTTCATAGTTATTGCATTTCAATTTTATATACAGAAAATGATCCTGTTTAGAAAAAATATATGTACTCGGATTTAAATAATTTCAAATATCTGGAAATCAATCACAACTCTGGGTTTGGATTCAATTTTTGATAATAATTAAGCAATTTGTCAATTAACATTCATTTTTTCAGGAAGAAGATTCAATAATCTCAGACTTTTTCCTCCAGTATTATCATCTGATTTCATGTGATCCCTTTGTATGTATGTAAAAAATTCACAATTCTTTTCAAGATTCCTTTTTCACATATTTTATGGAAATAAATATTTTGATATCAGCTTCTGGATACTTATTATTTGGGATTTCTTAACAGTGAATTTTGTGGCTCAAAAAGATTCTTACTACACACATATGAGAACATATAGATATTATGGAGTAATCTACTTGGAATATAATTAAACATCTCAGAAAATGAAATTTACCACCAATTCAATTTTATCAATCTTGGATTATACAGGAATATCACTTAAGAAAGGTGTTATATCTTTTTAATTAGGAGATTCCATTATTTGAAATAATCATATTCCAAACTCAAAGACTTAACTTTTTTTGAAAATCTTTAATCAAAAATTTATTCCAAATTTCCAGAGCTTTTGAATCTTCTTGATTTTCTTTCTGGCCATACAATTAAGCCAAATTGAGGTAAAAATTATCAACTTGTCAAATATCCCTGTCAATAATGAAGTTTTCATGAAGAATTTATTTCAAATTCTTTTTTTAAAAGAATTTTCTGATTATATTCACAGCCATACATTAAATTAAAACCCACAGTAAAGTTAACAAATATTAAAAATAGACCCTAATTAATAAATATTAAGCCCCCCTAATTTATCTATATTGAATAAATAGGTCCTCCCATGTTACATTTATTTAGAAATCTTCTTGCTCATATTTATAGCCATATCCTAAATTCAAACTAATAGTAAAATTATCCAATTTCAAAATTCCGTGAATTAATATAGATTGAATCAGAAATTAATCTTGGATTCTATCAATTGAAGACTTTTATAAAGATTATTCTGGCCACAAACCAAACTCAAAATGATATTAAAGCTATCTGGACGCAAAAAATTTGGCTTCATGATGAATTTGATATATATGTGTCTAATTTGACTTTCTTTCCATAAACTTGGGAATTATAACATAATATCTTTTCAAGAATTGAACTCCTGGTTTTTCATTCAAGAATTAATGCCTTTGGATTATTACTTTTAAATGGAGAATTAGGTATTTCTCTCTCCCTTTTCATTTGAAGGATAAGATGCTATCACTAAAGGAATTCAATTTGAAAGTTAATATTACCGAGTTTCATGAGACACATTTGTGAAAAATACACCTCAAATTTCCAAGAGACTGAAAAGGGGTAATCTAATAAAATATCTTTATTACATAATTATTACAAATGTTTTGAAACATCCCTTTGTTTTGAAAAATATTATCCAGCTTTTTTGGACTTTGCTAAGGATAGGGTTTTTCAGTTTTGATAATAGTATTTTGTACTAACCTTTAATTGGAATTTAAATAAATTATGAATTTTACCCATAGTGATAGAACCAATCAAGATTTCAACATAGAACATTATTTCATTTGTGATTTGTAAAAAATCTATATTTGTGTTTTGAAAATCTTAAAAGTAAAGGCCACCAATATGGCTGTAAAATTTCAATGAGAAGTTTAAAAAGAACTATATTTGATTAAAGCCAAAGATTTCATTTTTTCTTAGGATGATCTGTTGTTTTCAAGCTTTCTATTTATAAATAGCTAAAGTATTTTCAAATTATTTCATAATAAAAGTTAATTAACATGTAGCAATATCCTTTCTTTGGAGGAAACATCAAAAAAAACTGTATGATTGAATTCAAAACCTGATTTTCTCTTCCTCATTTTTAACCAGTTATTATTTAATTATCATGAGTATACTCCCCATCTCCAAATTTATGGTCAATAATTATTAAAAACAATTTGAGTTAGTAATTCTTTTTATTTTGACTTATTTATATCAAAATTAATGTCTTAAATTAAGAATTGGTCATCTTATGACAGATTTTGATATTTATAGCTTCACCTGGTAAAAATGCTTAAGAATCCCAATTTATAGTGATTGATCATTCCCTTTACCATTGAAAGACTATGTATTGTATACAGCACTTTTTAATCTAAAAATCTTTTCATTTTCAAAAATATTGTTAAGTTCAGGAATAATTCTGTTAAAAATACACTTAAATATGGCTTTTGGGTAGTTTTTGGAGTATTCTTTGGGATCTTAATTGAATCAATGTGAAGTATATTTCAAATTCAGCTTTAACCTGGTTCCAACCCAAATGAACTAGCTAGGTTGAAGGCTGTCTGTAGCCAGTTCATCAAAAAGATAAAAATAGGAAAAATTCACAGTTCATTATCGCTGTAAAAATTCCGATTCCAAATTAACTGGGAGTATCTTAGGATGTATCATTTAAAGTTATATCCTTGTTAATATCAATTGAATATTATTAAATGAATATTTTTCATTATTTTACCAATGATTTTGAAAATTAAAACTCCCTTGTACTACCAGCTTTACGTATGGTTCATTAATGATGTTGATAAATCACCATAAATTCTAAATTTCATTTTTATGTCAATAATTTTTGATCCGCAAACAAAAATTAATCTTAGAAAAGGTTTTCTTAAATATTTCCACGTAATCATATAAACTTCATTGCTTAAAAATCAAACATTCATTCAACTGTTTAGATATAATTTCTATTCAATCATGGAACTTGATATATGTGTTTTTTGAGACATTTTTTTACTTTTTATGCACCAGAAATTCCAAAAGACACACTCATTTTAACACGAAGATTTTCTTGTTTCATTGAACTGAGTTTGACTATTAGATTGCATTCTTAATATCTGTCATCCAGAAATTTGATTTCTCCAATTTTTGTTCAACTTTGTGTTACCGATCATTCCAGGCTTCAACTTGTTTTGATATTAGAAATTTCAAAGTGCATTTTTTAATGGGTTAAAATATGGAATTTATATATTACTTTATCTTCATGTGTGAAAACCCTCTTTTTTAAAGAAAATTTATGATAAAGAATAAAAATATTTTTTCCTACTAATATGTATTTGCTGAAAAACTCCGAAACAATCCTCTGCCTGGTATCATTTATAAAAATGTTATTTAAAATCTAAAAATATATCAAATTTCTTATGAATTGGGGATAATTTTGCGCATTTACGAAATAAATTTTCAAAAAACATTGAATCCAAGAAGAGAATCAATTATTTGGTCAATGGCTCAAAAAAATTCATTGTATTTCATTTTGCTTTATCAGTATTGTCTTCATTTATTGTAGCAAGATTTCCTCATCTCATTTTACAAACATTTTATATTATTCCTAATATTATTATTTTTGATTTATATCTTTATGACGTTTTACTTTTTGTAGTCTTGTATTGGTTTTTGTGTTTTCATTTTTACTCTCATTTTTCTTGATTTTTATTGCTTTGTTATTTTTTTGATTTATTTTTATTTATTGTATTATTTTTAAATTTCGTTTAATATTTTTTTTGGTATTTTTGGTATTTTTAGTATTTTTTCTTTTTCTTTTGGCATTTCCTGGATGGCTAGTTTGTCTTGATCAGTGTTTCTTTTATCTTGATTTTTCTTAAGTTTTTTTTGATTTTTTTTTCTCTTAATTTTTAATTTTGTTTTTTTATAGGGTGTCAATACACTAAAATCAGTGTGTTACACTGACTCTAATGTAATAGTAATTATTTGTTTGAAATAAGCTTAGCACAAACAAATAATTGCTATTACACTGCAAAAAAAACACAAGAAAAACACAAGAAAAACAAAAGAAAAACACACAAGAAAAACAAAAAAAATAACAAGAAATAACAAAAATAACAAAAATAACAAAAATAACAAAAATAACAAAAATAACAAAAATAACAAAAATAACAAAAATAACAAAAATAACAAAAATAACAAAAAACAAAAACAAAAAATAAAAATAAAAGGAAATAAAATAAGCTAAAATAAACTAAACTAAGATAAAATAAAATAAAATAAAATAAAACAAAACAAAATAAAATAAAATAAAAGAAAAGAAAATAAAATAAAATGAAATGAAATAAAATAAAATAAAATAAAATAAAATGAAATAAAATAAAATAAAATAAAATAAAATAAAATAAAATAAAATAAAATAAAATAAAATAAAATAAAATAAAATAAAATAAAATAAAATAAAATAAAATAAAATAAAATAAAATAAAATAAAATAAAATAAAATAAAATAAAATAAAATAAAATAAAATAAAATAAAATAAAATAAAATAAAATAAAATAAAATAAAATAAAATAAAATAAAATAAAATAAAATAAAATAAAATAAAATAGAATAAAATAGAATAAAATAAAATAAAATAAAATAAAATAAAATAAAATAAAATAAAATAAAATAAAATAAAATAAAATAAAATAAAATAAAATAAAATAAAATAAAATAAAATAAAATAAAATAAAATAAAATAAAATAAAATAAAATAAAATAAAATAAAATAAAAGAAAATAAAATAAAATAAAATAAAATAAAATAAAATAAAATAAAATAAAATAAAATAAAATAAAATAAAATAAAATAAAATAAAATAAAATAAAATAAAATAAAGCAAAACAAAACAGAATAAAATAAAATAAAAGAAAATAGAATAAAATAAAATAAAATAAAATAAAATAAAATAAAATAAAATAAAATAAAATAAAATAAAATAAAATAAAATAAAATAAAATAAAATAAAATAAAATAAAATAAAATAAAATAAAATAAAATAAAATAAAATAAAATAAAATAAAATAAAATAAAATAAAATAAAATAAAATAAAATAAAATAAAATAAAATAAAATAAAATAAAATAAAATAAAATAACAAAAAAAACCCCACAATAAAAAAAAATAAAAATAAACAAAAAAGAAAAATGAAATAAAATAAAATAACAAAAAAAAAAAAAAAAAAAAAAAAAACAAGAAAAAAAACAGAGAAAGAAACAAAAAAAATATGAAAAACTATAAAAAACCAAAAATACAAAAATTCAAAAACTACAGGAAAACATAAATCACAAAAACAAACTAATAATTACAAGTCAAAACACAAATACAAGGATATAAAAAACAAAAACACAAAGTGTGAATAAGAATAAATGAAAAAAAATTTAATTTATGAAATACAGTAAAAATAAATATAAAATTAAAAGTAAAAAATAAATCAGTCAAAATCAAGATAATATGAAAAATATGAAAAAAATATGGAAAAAATATGAAACAAATATGAAACAAATATGAAAAAAATATAAAAAAAATATAATAAAAATATAATAAAAATATAATAAAAATATAATAAAAATATAATAAAAATATAATAAAAATATAATCAAAATATAATAAAAATATAATAAAAATATAATAAAAATATAATAAAAATATAATAATAATATAATAAAAATATAATAAAAATATAATAAAAATATAATAAAAATGAACAAGGAAAAAGAAATATAGCAGAACCAACAAACAAATTTCATTTTTATTTTCAAATAGAATCACTTCAACCAGTGATTTCTAATCTTTTAAGTTTTCCTGTCAAAAATAGGTGGCTTACAATTGTACAAAAACATTGAAAGGACACTTACTATCTGACTCAGCCAAAAATTTCAATCTTAAAAATTGAATGTTACATTTTCAGTAACAGTTAAATAATTATAAAAAAAATAAAAACAAGTTGCAGAAAAACTGGGGCCCTTTTCACACAATCCAAAAATTAAAAAGTCACATTACAGAAGATTTTCAATCAGAAAATGAGTATCTTTTAAAAATAACAAAGCTTCATCAACAAGGAAGTCTAAATTTACTAACCAAATTAAAAAATATTGATTCTAAATACATGAAAAAACATTGATCAATATACTTTTCAACTTTTACAATACTGAGAGGTTTTGATACCAAAATAATAGCTCTAATTTACTTAAATTCATGGGTTAATTATAACGTGCCAAAGGTTTACTGGGTATTTTCAAATTTTGAAAAAAATTCCAAACATTGAATATTGTTGAAACTAATGATACTCAATTGTGGAAAAGTAACCATTAAATTTAAATAATAGATAAAGGTTTTTAGAATAAGAAAATAAAATTTTGGAAATTAGAAAAATTTAATACATATTTTCCAAAAGGAGATATGGGGAATGAATGACTATTTGATGTTTTAGTTATGGCGTTTGAAATATATTGAAGCTGAGGGAGATCTATTTATTCCTTTATATAGAATAAATGAAAGAAATATAAATTAAATTGTTTTAATATCCTTGGGATTTAAATTATTTAACTTTGGGAAGAACTATTTGTTAAATATTTGATCTTTACTTGAAAAAGGTAATGAAGATTAAATTTTTGCACTTGTGTGCATATGAGAAATAGTATTTTGTTATAATAGAATAAAGAAATTGGAATTTTTGACATTGATTCATATATTTTTTTGAAAAAAGCTTTTTACATGTTGAAGAACATTTTAATACAGGAATACATCTTATATTGGATTAGTAAGAAGTGTATATGTTATGAATGAGTACAAAAAGGGAATCCTGAGAAATCCATGATCTTCTGTTTCAATTCATTAGAAGTCCAAATAACCAAAGCTTTGGCTGAAAGTATTTGAAAAAATCAAGGTTAGAACCAAGGTTGAGACTCAGGTTGAAAGCAGGTTGGACCTGGGTTAGACCTGCTACCCCTGCCAGTGGGAATAGAATTTTGTTCATTTTTGGTGTAGCTACTTTGCTCATGTGCATGTTGTTACATTACTCAATTCCCTCTTGAACTCCCATAGCCAAACATTTCAGGTATCATTTAAAAATTAAATTATACATATAAAAAGAATCAAATAATTACAGCTCAAGGCTGTGCAGGAGAGAAATAATAATATTCTAACTGGCCAAATTCCTTCCAGGCTGGGCATAATAGTAAGAAAGTTCAGTTGAAATTTCAGTATATTTAGAAGATATGGTGCAATCAACCAAATATATGGTGCAATATTTTGTTCAGATGACACCATTTCAAATTTAACCACTAACAAAAATATTTAAAGGCTGTGCACTGACAATAGTAAAGCTTATAATGGTGAAATATCTTGATAAAATGACATTATTTCAAATTTACTCACCATAAAAAATGACTCAAGTTAAAATTTTCAAGTCCCTTGTTTTTGGAAGGCTCTATGGACTTTCCAAAAGGTGTAAATGAAGTGACTCTATTCCTGTTTCCCCCTGCATTCCTCTTAATTAAAAAACAATCATGAAGATCAATATATCTGTAAGGTGTGGATATGAAACTTTGATTAAAAATCAAGTACTCTTCCTCTCCTCAAAATTTGTATAAGGTAAAAATCAATTAAAAATAGTAAGAAATATTATTTTTAATAGAAAACACGCCAATTTTATTTTTTATAACTTTATTAGTATAAAAAAATAATATTATAAAGATTTATAGTTTTACCAACAATAAAAATTTATCCAAAAATACTCTACAAGAGATATTTAAGGCTACAAAAGAAATTTCTTCAAGAGCAATTTCAATTGGAATTAATTGAGCAAAGAACTGCAAGCAATTAATTGGAGAACAAGGTCCTTAAAATGAATATTAAAGAGAAAAAACGCTCAAAAGTGACCAGAATGAATTTGGAAACAAAGTCACAAAGTTAACAGTGATGAAAGATGCTTTAATTCACTTTTGGGGTGGTTCAGGGGTAAAAATGATTATATGAGTTACAAACAATGATTATAATAATTTTTTCATGTGGTTAAAAGGTTTCAAATTATTTAAAAAAGGTGGTTGTAATCTTTTATTGATTGATTTAACAGTGTTTAAACTAATTATAGAAGGAAAAGATTCTAACATGGAGAGAAAAGTGGGGCAAAGAAGAAATTCTTTTATAGCCATCAATTTTCTTACTCCAAAAGTGCAATTTACTCTTGTCAGTCGTGAAAAACAGTCTGACAACAAAAAAGCCAATTATGGCATCTTTGAACCCTGGTTTAGACCAAAAAAGCGCTGGTTTAAGCCATTTTTAGCCATTTTAGACCCTTAAATCAGCCATTACTATAGCAATACCTGGTCTAGAGCCTTCAAAACACATCAGAATGTGTTTAAAAGGCGTAGAAACCATTTAAAACTGTTTTTACCAACATTGTTTTAACTTAAGGGTAGTTTTACCCTCTTGGCAGCAGTTAAAACCACCCTGGAGGGTATCAAAACCTCATCATCAATTGAGTCACAGACCCTGTGACTCAATTCCAGGCCAAAAGTGATGAACTTTTGCATGGATTTTGACATCCCACGCCAGTCAGCAAGGATTTTGGGGGTCTGGCTCCCCCTTAGAGCTAGAGTTCCTTCCCCCCCCCCCAAATTTTAATCTTTCCAATTTATTTTTTCCTTTAATTCCTCATCATGTATTATACTTGTAATTCACATATGTAATTCAATTGAGTTGTACAGTACAATACAGCAATAATGGATACCTCATATGTAAATCAAAGTTCACTTATGTAATACACGCGCACATTTTGACATTTCAATTGAATTCAATTGAAAATACTTCAATTCCTCATAACTTCTAAATTAAACACAACACCTCAATTTTATCACAAAAATTGATTTTTAGCACCACATGTGGTGTGAATTCAATTAAAGTTTTGAGGATTTTCAATTTTTGTATTTAAAATACTAAAAAATTAATTTAAGCTTATTTAGAGTTGAGTTACAGAAATTTCATCCAGAGGTGACCCCACTTTATTTTTCATGAGGAATGCAATGGTGTGATAATTTCTTTATGTTTATTTATTGGATAAAAAGTTATAATATACTCTATATAACTTTTTACCAAAAATATTTTGATTTCACAATTTTTATTAAGAATTCATTTTTACTTAATTTTTACAAGTAAAAATATAATTTCATAATTTTAAATTTTATTGTAATTTTATTTTTGAATTATAATTAAATTTTGATTTCTAAATATGAACTTGTATTTATAGTTCAATTTTTATTTTTATAATATAAATAAATTTATTTTATTTATATTTCTATCTTAATTTATCTTTTGTGGTCTTTTGGGTATATGAAAATACCTCTAAGGCTCACATTCCCTCCTCCTAAAAAAACAATATTACTTTGTAATATTGTTATTTCTAGTGTGCCTGAACCTTCTAAGAAGTTTAGTAGCTTCAAGTATGTATTTTTCTGGCAACCATTCATCTTCACAAGTTGGGTCACTGTACCTAACAAGGTATTGCCTTACTTTTTTGGTTCTCAACTTTCTTTCTTTGAGAACTTTGGTAATTTTTATACTACCAGATGGCTCAATAGGAGGTATAACTTGGGGAACTTTATTCCTCAAGGGGAATTTTTCAGCATCAGTAGATTTATATGGCTTCATCAAGCTCACTGGAAATTTAGGATGCTTATTGCTTAGTTCTTCAGATAACTCTACTTCAACAGAATTTTCTCCATGGAGGGGCTTAATAACAAAAGTTCCTGCAAAGGAGTCTTTCAGCTTTTTACATCCTTTGATGTTATTGAAGTTAGTGGTGGATACAAGAACTAAGTCCCCCACTTTGAAATGTGGAGTTGCATGTGATTTATCCCATTTGTCCTTAGCATATGCAAAAGAGTCCTCCATGCACCTTACTGCATGCTTTCTAGCTTTTTCTAGCATTCCTTTGAATCTAGCAGCTGTGGGATGTATTTCAATCAAATCTTTCCTCAAGGAATCTTGGGGTAATCTGGGGTTCCATCCTTTTTCTAGGATAGCAGGAGTCTGATTGGTACTGCCATGGATTGATGTTTTATATGCTAATTCCAGTGCTGGAAGCAGAGTACACCAATCATGGGAAATCCATTACAATCTTTGAGTTTAAGGCCATATGCACAAATTCTTCTTACCATGTCCTCTAAGGTTTGGATCATCCTTTCAGCCAGACCATCAGCTTGTGGGTGGTAGGCTGTAGAGAAAGACAGCTTAGTGCCAAATAATTGGTGAAGATTTGTCCATAGTGCTGAAGTGAATTTGGATTCTCTATCACTAATGATATTTGTAAATATTCCAGTCCATGACACTACTCTATTCCATATTAGAAGAGCTGTATCCATGGCTGTATCATCCTTGTGACATGGTAAAAAGATTGGAGTTTTACTGAATCTGTCCACAATTACTAGGCAAGCATTATAACTTCTGTCGCCTCCTGGTGGTAGGCCAGTTACTCAATCCATATGGACAATTTCCCAAGGTCTGCTTGGTTCTTGGATTTTTATCATATTTCCAATTCTCTTGCCAGTGGATTTATTTGCCTTTTTGACATTGCTCACAGGTCTTGCAATACTCTGCAACATCTTTTTGACACATTAGCCACCATATACAGCTTTTCACTTTTTCTCTAGTCCTGTCTTCAGACAGATGTCCTGAGAAGGGGTTGTCATGGCATTCTTTCAGTACAAGATTGATTAATGACCTGTCCACAACTGTCATGACACATGTGTGCTTGGTTCTGTGGTAAATTATACCATCCAGTAGGTGAAATCTTCCTTCATCATAAGATTTCTTCCATACTTCATCCAAGGCATGTATGAGAGACCTTTCTTTACATTCTTCGTTAAGTAATTGGCATAAGATGCTACAATTCTCATCTTGAGTGTAACTATGTCTTACTTCTTCAAAGAAGGTGGTGTTCAAGTCTTTAACACTTACTCCTTCTATTGAGATCTGTGGTGAAGCTTCTTCTGGAACATAAGCAGGATTATCAATATCATTTGGTAATGGCCATCTGCTCAGTCCATCTGCATTCTTATGAATATTCCCATCCTTATGAACAATAGTCATATCGCCTCTGTATTCTTTCATGGCTATTTTCCATCTGAGCATATGTCTGTTGGGTGTTTTCATGTTTAAAAGTGATTTGACAGCTGTACAATCTGTTATCACCTCAAATACACATCCTTCTAACAAGTAGTTCAATTTCTCCAAGACCCAGACAAGTCATAGACATTCCATTGGACTTGTCCCATATCTGGCCTCAGTTGGTTTGATTTGCCTGGATTTGAAACATATGGGTCCTTCTACAGGTTTGTCATTTATGATCTGAACTTGGTGAAGTGCAGCACCCAGACCATCCCCTGATGCATCAATATACAATTTAAAAGTCAATTTAAAGTCTGGCATCAGTAAGAGTGGAGCAGTGGTCAAGGCTTCTCTTAAAGACTCAAAAGCTTTGATTCTGTCAACAGTCATTTCAAATACTGTGTCTTTGTCACACAATTTATAAAGTGGTCTTGCTATGGATGCAAAATCTTTAATGTGTTGCCTGTAATATCCTGCAAAACCTAAGAATGACTGAATTTCCTTTTTTTTCTGAGGCATGGGCTTTAGCAATACTGCTTCAACTTTGTTTTTGTCAATTCCAAGGGACAAACCAGATACAACATGTCCTAGTGCTTTAAGTTCTTTAAATCCAAAATGGCATTTCTTCAAGGAGATTTTCATGTTTACTGATGGAATTTTTGTCAAAACTCTGGAAAATCTATACATGTGCTCTTCTCAAGTCTTGGAACAGACAATAATTTCATCAATTTAAATTATTAACCATCCCTCTGAAAGTTCTTCAGGGAAGATTTCATTCATCATTCTTTGGAAGTGTGAAGGTGCATTTTTGATACCAAAGGGCATCCTTGAGTATTCATACACTCCACAATGAACAATAATTCTCAGGTATTTTCTTGCTCTTGGTGTCACCACATTTTGATGAAGTCCTTTAAGGGCATCCATAGTGGTTATATACACTTCTTGAGATATATGAGTAAGGGCAATTTGGATTTTTGGTATGGGGTATCTGTCTGGAACAGTGTAAGTGTTCAGAGCTCAAAAGTCCCCAACCATTCTAGATTTTCCATTATGCCATGCCACTATGACTGGTGTAGTTATTTCTACTTCTTCATTGTGGCCTACTTTTCTTATTACACCAAGGTCCAGAAGTTCTTTGATATGAATTTCTAGAGCTTCTCTTGATTTTGGACTTGCTGGATATGCAGGTTGTCTTAAGAGTGGTGGATAAGGTCTCTCAATGTTAAGAATGATGTCAACTTCATGACCAATAATTTCCCCTAGGGGTTCTTTATCTGAAGCAAATGGTTCTTTATGGCTATATAAAAGACTAGAGAGTTCATTTTCCTGTGCATTAGTCAGATGAAGGCTTATTTCAGCTTCATTCAACTGTTCAGACTTGAATTTCTCCAGCTCTAAGTTGACTGGTGATACTTTGTTCATTGTAATTTGTCTTTTAAATGGTAAAAAGGCAAATTTTTGGCACTTATTGTCTCCAATAGTAACGTATCTGTCTTTGTTATGTAAATCTATCCCATACATGATTAAATAGTCATTTCCCAACATAAAATGGGTACTAGAGCAGTTTTCCATAACAACAAATTCAACTTTGATTCTTAAATTCCCATTAATGTGTGGTAATATGACATTGGTCTCAAAAATTCCTAATGCTTTCATTGGATTACTTGCACTTTTGAATTTTATACCATCAATCGGTAACAATTGGTCTTCAAAATTTGGTACACAAGTCTTAAGAAAAGATTTTCCAACACAAGAGCAGAAGGCTCCTGGGTCAAGCAAAAGTTTGGTTGGCTTGTTGTCAATAACCACTTCTGTTATACAGGAGTTACCAGCTGTATAACCTTTCCCTCTGTTTGGTTTGGTTTTCATGAGTTGTGCATCTTGAAATTTTGATAAATCAAGTTGAGCATTGCTCAATTGTGGCAAGTGGGAATAAGATTCCATGATTTCAAATGTGGCATTGATATCTTTCATATCTTTTGAAGATTCAGAAAATATGGATGACTTATCATGTGAATTGTCTTCAATTATGTCATCTTTTTCAACATCAGGTTCCTTTTCAATATCAATTTCATTGATTTTCCCCCTTTTTGGACATGTATTGGCTAAATGGGTGGTGCTTTGGCAAATATGGCACTTTCTGACTGTATCTGCAGATTTATACTTGTTATTAGAATTTTCTTTGGGGTTTTTGTCCACAGAATCTTTCCAAGGTGTGTTAAACCTTTTTTTGAGATTCACCCTACTAGAACCAATTTTTGTTCTGGTGGTTACTTCTTCTAATATATTGATAATATCCTTTGCTGATGATTTTCCAGTAGTCCTGCTTTTGACAGAATGCTCTAAGTCACCTGCACATTGTCTCAGAATCTTTCTATGGATCATAAATTGTGACATGTCAGGATATAATGCTGTTAATCTATCTTTTTTTTGGCAAAAGCATGGTAAAGCTTTGTCTTTATCAGCATTAAATTTGGCAGATTCAAAGGCTGTTTCCACTTTAAACCTCCAAGAATCATTGGCCCATTTGTTGATAATTTGGGTTTTCCACCAATTCCAACTTTGGTGTCCATGTGCTTGTCTCAATTTGATATACCATCTGTGAGCTGATTTGGTAAATAAGGTGTTAAACCTGGTTGTTACCAGTCTTTCTGGTAATTCAAAGTCTTCTTTGATCATGTCAATACCTCTGATGAATTCCATATGGTCATACTCTCCTTCACCACTGAAGTGAGGCCATTCTTTAAGTTTTGGAACTTCTTTAAAGAGTGCTTGGCCCATTTTTGGTTCCAAGTTATGAAAAGAAGTGGAAAATTCATTTTTTAATTGAGAATTTTCAATATCCAATACCTGGGGATTGGGAATCCCTGTACCCTCATTTTGATTCAGAGGTGTAGACATTCTTGGTAAGGTGTTTAGTAGTTGTTCAATATCATTCATTTTACTATTGTTACACCTTTGTTAATTTCTTAATTCATGTTGTAAGCTTTGTATAGAGGCTATTACATTCTTTTTAGGACCATCCTCTTTATATCTCAGCTCATTCCATAATTCTGTTTGTTTAGTATTATCAGATAAAACTTCATTTAACTTTATTGTTAATTTTGATATTTCCTCTTTTGAGGTATCAAAACACTTTTTCAAGGCAATTATATGTGTCTTCACTTCATCAAGAGCTTTCTTATTATCTTCTTTGATATTATTTATGGCTTGTTTTATTCTTGTTTCAATCATGTCATCAATATTGAAATTGAAATAATTTTCTGTCAATTCCTTAATAATGGCAGATTGTTCATTTATCTTAATGCCAAAAGAATTATCATTATTGGAAGTTTAAATCGTTCTGAAAATGTTTTCAAAACATTTAAGGGTTTCATTGATTTGGCTCAGGCTCAAGTTATGTGCTTTAAGATTGTCACAAATTGATGCATTTTTATCAGAAAGATGACTTTTCACGTCAGTTATAGCTTCATAAAACTCTGGAATAGAATCAAGAATATCAGAAATCATTTCTGATATTTTAATCTGGCCTCCTCTTTCTTTTGTAATTCCATCATTGTTCTGGCCATCTGAAACACATTTTCCATGGCATCCTGTTGGAACTTTTGAATCCTGTAGCCCTGGCTGTAAGGTTTGGTGGCTGGTGCCTTTCCTTTGCCCTTTTTTGGAGCTTGTGGCTGCTTTTTCACGTTGGAATTGCTGCTGCTGGCCACTGGGGCTGTTTTTGGCACTTGCTTGGGTGGTGGAGGGGTTTTTTTCCTCCATTCTAGTGTCAAGAGCATCATGTTTTACTTCTCCATCAATGAATGCCATCCCTTGAGAAATTTGCAAGTATTAGGATGGCCCACAAATTTTCTCACAGTCAGGTAAGAATTCATGCAGTTTTTCCACATATCTGGAAGGATCTGGTACTCTTTGTACTGCAGGGCATTGTTGTATGCTTTTTGGCTGGCTTGGTATATGTCCACTGAGGCTTCTTGTGGTGCTGTCAGCTCTTTGTGAAGGTAAAATGGTATTATCAGAATCAGAATGACCTATTTTAGTTGTTTGGAAGTCATCAACTGACTCTTTTCCTTCTGTACCTGGTTGGCTTCTGCCATAATCACGTCTATTACCTTTCTGGGAGCTGCTTGAGGGGTTATAGCTGGCTCCTGATCTGTTTGAAGGCATATTTTATGATTAAAAAGGCTCAAAATAGTATTTTTACGTCAAAAAACTTACTATCGGCCAGATTCTTAGCTTTCTGAAGGGTATTACTTATATCCAAGTTAATCAATTCAGAAGATATTGGTTCAGGTTGGTTATTTGGAGTCACAATAACAGTACTATTATTGTCTGAATTAACAGTACTGGCAGGTATAATGCTGGTGACTGTTGAGGCTGTTTCAATGTTTTCTTGTCTTACCACATCATCAGACACTAAAATTAATGAAAAAGCCAATTAATTAAGTAAAAAAAGGTTATTTCAAAAAAAGAAATAAAAATATAAGCCTCACTTATAATATGAAAAAAAAGATTTTTATGGGTTTTTTTGAATTATGAGTATTTTTTATATGTTTTTTAGATTTTTTGATATAAGAAAAAAGTTTAAAAAAGAGTAAAAAAATATTTCAAAGGTAAAATATAACAGCTAGGCCCCCCAATGTAAGGTGTGGATATGAAACTTTGATTAAAAATCAAGTACTCTTCCTCTCCTCAAAATTTGTTTAAGGTAAAAATCAATTAAAAATAGTAAGAAATATTATTTTCAATAGAAAACACACCAATTTTATTGTTTATAAATTTATTAGTATAAAACAATAATATTATAAAGATTTATCCAAAAATACTCTACAAGAGATATTTAAGGCTACAAAAGAAATTTCTTCAAGAGCAATTTCAATTGGAATTGTTTGAGCAAAGAACTGAGAGAAATTAATTGGAGAACAAGGTCCTTAAAAAGAATATTGAAGAGAAAACACGCTCAAAAGTGACCAGAATGAATTTGGAAACAAAGTGACAAAGTTAACAATGATGAAAGATGCTTTAATTCACTTTTGGGGTGGTTCAGGGGTAAAAATGATTATAATAATTTTTTAACATGGTTAAAAGGTTTAAAATGATTTAAAAAAGGTGGTTGGAATCTTTTATTGATTGATTTAACAGTGTTTAAACTAATTATAAAAGGAAAAGATTCTAACATGAAGAGAAAAGTGGGGCAAAGAAGAAATTCTTTTATAGCCATCAATTTTCTTACTCCAAAAGAAAATTTACTCTTTTAAGTCGTGAAAAACATTCTGACAACAGAAAAGCCAAATATGGCATCATTGAACCCTGGTTTAGACCAAAAAAGCGCTGGTTTAAGCCATTTTTAGCCATTTTAGACCCTTAAATCAGCCATTACTATAGCAATACCTGGTCTAGAGCCTTCAAAACACATCAGAATGTGTTAGAGGTATAGAAACCAGTTAAAACTGTTTTTACTAACATTGTTTTAACTTAATGGTAGTTTTACCCTCTTGGCAGCAGTTAAAACTACCCTGGTTGGTATCAAAACCTCATCATCAATTGAGTCACAGACCCTGTGACTCAATTCCAGGCCAAAAGTGATGAACTTTTGCATGGATTTTGACATCCCACGCCAGTCAGCAAGGATTTTGGGGGTCTGGCTCCCCCTTAGAGCTACAGTTCCTTTTCCCCCCTGATTTCAATCTTTCCAATTTATTTTTTCCTTTAATTCCTCATCATGTATTATACTTGTAATTCACATATGTAATTCAATTGAGTTGTACAGTACAATACAGAAATAATGGATACCTCATATGTAAATCAAAGTTCACTTATGTAATACACACACACATTTTGACATTTCAATTGAATTCAATTGAAAATACTTCAATTCCTCATAACTTCTAAATTAAACACAACACCTCAATTTTAACACAAAAATTGATGGTTAACACCAAATGTGGTGTTAATTAAATTGAAGCTTTGAGGTTTTTCAATTTTTGTATTGAAAATACTAAAAACCTAATTTAAGCTTTTTTAGAGTTGAGTTACAGAAATTTCATCCAGAGGTGACCCCACTTTATTGTTTATGAGGAATCCAATGGTTTGATAATTTCTTTATGTTTATTTATTGGATAAAAATTTATAATATACTATATATAAATTTTTACCAAAAATATTTTAATTTCACAATTTTTATTAAACATCATTTTTACTTAATTTTTACAAGTAAAAATATAATTTCATAATTTTAAATTTTATTGTAATTTTATTTTTGAATTATAATTAAATTTTGATTTTTAAATATAAATTTTTATTTATATTTCAATTTTTATTTTTATAATGTAAATAAATTTATTTTATTTATATTTGTATCTTAATTGATCTTTTGTGGTCTTTTGGGTATATGAAAATACCTCTAAGGCTCACAATATCCCTTCTCTACTAGGATGATCTAGTATTGTATTGAAAATATCAGTAGCAAGGCGCCATATCTTATAGCCTTACTTATACCTAATTAATGAAGTATAACAATAATATAAATGCAAGATTTCAATATTATTTGATAGTCTTACCATTATAGTAGTAGCTTTGAGGTAGTGTTTAAAAATATTATAATTAGTGATCTCATCAAATCTATAAATAACCTTCATTTATGAAAGGATATATCCCCTTGCCCTCATAGATATATTGGATTTTATTTATATTAATATTGTAATATCTATCTTTACCCTTATATCAAAACAAGCACCCTTATAGAATTATTTTACCCTACATTCTTATATTTATATTGATAGTATTATTAAATCATCTTTCAAGTCTAAATTATTTATCAAGAGGATTTCTAATATTGATAGTGATCTTGAAAAAATTTCTTCAAAAATCTCAATTATTGAAAGGAGGAATCTTAAAAAAATCATATCATCAATAGGAGTAATTTAAGCAAGCCTCAATTATTAAGAAAACAATTTCAACTACTACCATTATTATCATAGTGATCCTTTCTTGAGACACTTATAGAGACTGTTGAATAAAACTCTCAAATTGAAAAGCCATCGAACTAAATTATTTATTCATGATCTCATCAAGAGGATATCTTTTTCAGTATATTTGGAGCAACAGCTAATATAAATTAGCACTCATTGTTATTGGCTAAATCTGAATCTCAAAAAGACTCACTGATAGTTTCCCCTTAATGCACTGCCTAATATATATCTCCCAACAAAAAGAGTTTCAAAAATATCATTATGGTGAAACTTGTTGTTTTTAGAGCCCCAAATGATTGTTCTGGATAAATAAATGATGGAGACCTTCTTCATGGGGCATGTCAGAAATTTTATGACACAACCAGGGTGTTTGGATGACTAATATTAGTCATCTTGGGTGGGTATAAGACTTGAAGAGCTCCAATCAGAATACCAATCATACAAGAGAACATAACTGAATGGCTTCATGAGCTCTTCAATCTGGCATGCTTAATTTTTCTCTTCTCAAAAATAGCAAAAGGTATAAGGCTTTTGCACTTTTTGATGAACTTTTTTACATTGTTATTTGGCTTCAAGTGCTTCAAGCCAGATATATTTTCCAATTTAGAAGATATCTGTATTCCAAGGATACAAAAATATTGACCTTTATGATATCTAGATATTTGAATACTTCATAGTAAGGCTGTATGTATATTTGGCATATATGAAGGTGTTTCTTCATATCTTTATTTTGAGAAATACTGTATTTGAAGTAATAAGCCTTTGAGGCATGATCCCAATGCCAATTTTTGAGATAAAGAGGTCCAAGGTATCTCAAATTAAATCTCTTATTTATATTATTAATTTAATTGTACCTTTGTACAGTTTTCTATAAGCCCACCTAGACTTTAAGGGGTTTCTTTGGTAAAAAAGGGTGATAAGGGTATTTCCTGAAGTAGGGGTCTAAAAAATAGATTATATCATTGAATACCTCTCAATGATGGATTTAAAATAATACTATTTTGATTTTGGTTGCATTAAATAGGCATAAGCTAGATGAGAGGTGAGAAAAAAGGTTTTTATGTATTTTGTCTAATCTTTATGTGGTTCTATCCTTTTTGTTTCTTATCCTATTTGCATTAGATTGGAAAATTATTGTTTGGGTAATTTTTCAATTTAAATCTATAACTGTATGGAATTTTATTTTCCAAAACTTGCTATACCATTTTTTATGATATCCTATATGTCATACTGGTGCTCTGTTTAGAGTCACAGGCTGACAGTGGCAGAAAAGGAATTAATTACTGTCTAAAGGATCCATTTTTATATGTTTTTTATTGATAATTATGTCATTAATGAGTATATGAAGACTTCTAGAGAATATAAAACATTTCAAATTACCAATTTCTTGGCCAAAAAGGGGTAGATACACCTGGAAGGATAGAGAAAAATTACTGTGAAAACGACCCATTTTAATCTCTAAATGGGTTAAAATCTCATCAAGAGAAACCAATATTCCATCCTCTGAAAAGACCCAGAGCCTGGTAAAAATGGGTGCTATATACCTTAATATATTTGGTCTTGTGGTATTGTATCCAAAAATTACTGAAGTGGGAAGTATTGTAATTTCAAAATGGAACATAGCTTATTTAAAAAATAAGTGAGAAGACCTATTGCTCATAGACTTCCCAAGAAAAATCAAAATATACTGCTTACACCTAGGTGGAATTCTAGCTTTTTGTTAAAATTTGGTCATAATCCTATGCAAATGAACCATTTGGTGAAGTCCCAACGAGATATTAATTAATATAATCAAAAAATAAGGCTTACCAAGCCAACTTGATAAATATTAAATAAGCCAAAAAGAGCCTATTAGTTCTCAAAATTACTCACTTATTGTCAGCCTTTGACTCAAACCCAGAGCACAACAATGAAAGCCAAATACAATAGACTGATGATAGAGCAAAATGCCAACTAAATGTTACCTGAGTCAAAATTTCTTGTAATGGAATCTAAAATAAAGAGGAAAACCACCTCATTCTAAATATATAACTTCCATAACCATTGGAACAAGGGTAACAAAAGCATTCCAGCTCAAATCAAGAACCAAGCATAAACCTTAATTTTCACCTCTCATCTAAAATCCAGAAGAGGAAAAGCTCCATCAAATGGGTAATCAAATGGAAGCTCTCATTAAGGGCTTTCCAATTGTACTAGTCAAATGGAGCTAGCATCAGAACTACAGAAGGTATGGTCAAATAAAAACCACATAAGTGTGAATAAAATATTCACCTCTCATCTAGCTTCTGCAGTTTTTGTGTGAGATACTCAGATTGGCTGTTTTTAGAAGTATCAGAAAGAAATTTCTGAGGGCCGCCTCCATATTCCCATACCACACATGGAACAAAAGTCATGAAGAAAACAAACTCAATACAGGATTCATAATAAATCCATAAGCTAAAAACAAAACTTAAGCTTGTTATAGCTTTTCCAGTTTTATTTTAGCTATAACAAATGAGTAAACATTGCTTGGATCTCATCATGCACTAAAAAATGAGCCACTTTTCATCTATCTGTCCTGAAAGCTGACAAGGTCATGGCAGTTTTAACGTCAAAATACCAAAACATTGGATAAAAGCCAATACTGTGAGATAGTATACCAAAACTATAAATATGAGGTTTCAATACCACAAAAAAGTGTGTTTATACTTCAAAAACTTCTATTATTTCTAATACAGGCTCCACTGATGGGTTCTGTACAGAATTCTATGCATCTGGCCTGTTGGAACATGTCTGTGAGGACCCCAGATGAACGTTCTCACCAGGTATTGGGGAAAGGTGACCAGATGTGGTTTCAAAACCACATATGAGTGCAATAAAGGTTATAAAGAGATTTTTAAACCACAATCCTGCCCTTGGGAGTGAAAAAATATTCACACTTCATACATGGAAAGGATCATTGGTCCTTCTACCTGATTTCAGGAGAGAATGGAACCTTCCTCTTCCCAAAAGAGAAAGCCCCATCTTGCTTCTGAATTCCTACATTGAAAAACTTTCACCAGAAAGTTATACTCTTGGGGGAAAAAATGAGGTATACTTAAAGCTCTTATAAGTATTTTAGTGGTTCTCATAGATAGCCGATTGATAAGCACTGCACCCAGGGATTTCAGAAGCTCTCACCACCACTATAAACCAATACTAAATCCCCAAAACTATCTCCAAAAGCCTGTTTTATCAATTTTATCTGTTTCAAAGTCATAGTTCAGACTTGTAAATACCATTTAATGGCCATATCATAGACTCAGCCTGACACTTATTCTTCAATGTGAACCTAAATTTATTGCAGCACTGGGAAGATGAACCTTCAGAAGCTATATTTGAAAGTTAGATTTAATGAATTATGACTTGAACTGAAACTATTTGAGCCAAGTAAAGAAAATTAAAAATTAACTGGAGGAATGGTTCAATTAAGCGCCCAAACTTGGTAGTTAACCAAGAACTAAACATTAATCACTTTTGTGAATAAAATAAATACCTTTTACATAACCATATGGGGATTTCAAGAAAGTCTATTTCATAAGGAGCATGAAATCAGGTGATAAAGAAAATGATATGGTGTAATGAATATATGAAAAGCTCCAAATTCTGCTAGGAATTTGATATTGAATTTTTAAAATTATGTTTTGTGAAAGGGTATGGAAGTGGAAATATGATGGACTCTCTTGTAGAAATATAAAAATGGATACCTTCTTCAAAAAAAACAAGCTGGATAATAGAGTATTAATGTAAATTTAAATCTTTGAATAATTCCTTTCACTTCCCAAGATTTACACCAAAAGATGGAATTTGGAATGAGATGACCATTTTATTCAATTCATTGTTACTAAAAGGAGAGTCCAATCCAATTTACTTTGAGCAACAAATTCTTCCCTTTGTGATATATATGAGATAATATAATAAACAATATTAAATATTTAATTCTAATTGATGCATGTAATACGGGAAAGGATCTCAATTTCTACCTTTTTATTTCCAACTAAAGCTCAGGCTTATGCTACTATAAAAGTAACTAAGGTGGCTCTCAAGTGATGCTAAAGAATTGCAACAAAGAAATCACTCAGAGTCACTTTCTAGAAAGCGGAAAAATTTGGCTCTGGAAATCTCCTTTGTCATACCTTTCATAGCTTTGATATGTAATAGATTAATATTTATAGACAGAATATAAGTTATACTTTAATGAAATGAATATTTTTCAAACTAGAGCCTGGCTTTGTAAGCTTTTCTTAAGGGGTTTTAGGTATTAATTTTTGGAATATTTTCACCATGATTGAATTTGTTTCAGAAATGGGGGTTACTGACATATCTAGACCATTTATAATGAGATTAAATGAGTATTCTACTAACAAATTTAAACAAGAATAATTATTCATAATTTACTATTAATTTCTTCGGAGAAAGATGTACCTATTGAAATAGATATCCTTAAAATATAATTATTTAGCAAGAAAGCTTCCTGTATCCATTTTTACTCCGGTTAAAAATGACAATTTTGAATATTTGAATATAAAGACTGTTCCAAATAGTTATGAAAATAATTTCACAATTATTGAACAAGGCCAATTTATTTTTTTCAACCTGGAAATACATAGTAAAGTATTTACTGATATCTTAAAAATGATTATTTAAAATCTTTACAGATTTGAATTCAAGAACTCTGGTATTGTAATCTGTGTATATAAGATATCGATTGAGAATGAAGTGCTTTAATTTACCCAAACTATTTTCTAATTGAAAATATTCAAAATTAATTTCTTCAATAAGGTTTCAAATATCAAGCCATCAAGCTTTCCCTTTAGAGCTTCGCAGTATCGAAAATCTATGAAATGGGAAATCATTTTGTTTTGAAATAAATAAAGGGTCCCCAAGCCTCGAGATTCTGAATTTCCGAAATAAGCGCTTTCTAAGACAACCCTTTTTAAATAACAACAGCTTTCAATTCGAAATGAAAATTGTTTACAGCTCAGTTCCCTAGAGTTTCATCAGATCCAGCTTTCTTGAGAAATTCTATATTTAATCATTTTAAGCTCCTAATCCTACCACATTTCATCATTCCCTTGAAAAAGATTTTACACACAGAAAATAAACATCAAATTCTTGTACTTTCTTTTAATGCAATCCCAAAACAAAAAAGCTGCCTTTTTTCTACAAATATCATGTATATCAAAATATACCATGTAAAACCATTTTTACAATTGACTCAATTTTATTTCTCTTGATATATATCCTATGAATACAGGGTATACCTTAGATCTAAGTCACCGCGCTTCTGCATCAGTAAGTTTTCTTGACCAAAATTATCTGAGCTTCCTTTTCTTTTTAATTCAAAATATTTCGAAGTTTATCCATAGATACCTTTATAACCTATAAGTCTTTTCTCAATAAATATCTACACATTATCACCCACCATAACCTCATAGCCTTAGATTAACTTGTTAACCGTCTTCTGTCATAAATATAATAAAACAAGTTGAATTAACTTCTTATGTGCTTGAAAATGATTGTTAAACCGAAGAATTTTTCATGGATATTAGTTTCAATTTTCTCTTTATTGAAGAATAGAATGGGATTTAATTTTTCAAAAATACCATTTGTTCTTTCACAGTATTCTTAATAAGTCTCTAATACATTAAGCTGAAGATCTGAGATTTGTTTTTTGTTACTTATTTAGAATGATCCTATTATCATAATTGTTGGAAATCAATCAATTAATGCAAATATTATTCTAAAAAAAATAATTTTGAAATAAATTTCATAATTTAGTGAATAGCTAATATTTTACTATCATCCGATCAAAATTGATACCTCATCACTTCTGAGGTTCTTAAAGTGGAAAATATTGAATTTTTTCTAAGAAACTGAATTAAATCAGAAATTACTACTGAATATTCATCTGCTAGAAAACTTGACTCCAAGAGCTTTTTTCAAGAAATCTATCACTTTTTGTGGTTTTGAATAATTTCTTCCATAAACGTATAGAATAGTTCTGTTTTTCATCAAAAACTAGCTTAAAATCAACTAAAATGAGAAAAGTATGAAATTTATTTAATATTCCAACTAATCTATTTATTGTTCTCAAGATAGGCCTGCTTTTGAGTATTAAATGTGAGATCTTGACCAAGACAATGTTTTTTTCCCGAAAAAGATTGGTTTTAACCACAAACGTCAGATAGATCTAGGGATATGGAATTTACAGAGATTCAGGAAAAAAATCTGGTATTTTAAGCAAAAAATGTGGTTTTCTAATTGTGATTTTGTGGTTTTGAAGTAGCCTAATGAAGATTTATATAATAATAAGCTAGGCGAAGTTCTTCACGCTGAAAAAAGAAGAAGCTTAAAAATGAAAATTACTTGGAAATAAATTGATAAAGTTGATGAAATGGATTAATTTAACAGAAAACTTCAAAGCTAATATAAGAAAAAACATACTAAAAATGACCATACTGGATATATAAAGTATGTTACAGATTTTATATAAATGAAAAATACTTCAATTCACATAGGAAGTGTCTCAAGGATGAAAGTTATGTTAATATATATAAAGAAAAGTGTAGGTTTTTTTTCAAAATGGCCAAAGAGATTATGATTGTATATAAGTGGTGCTCAAGATATATTTCTTTGTTTTGTAAATATTCGAGCTAATTTCAAACGTAATATAATGTATGCATAAAAGAATTTTTTTTATACAATAAAGAGCTTCTTAACACAAATAAGAGCTTCCTTGGAATTATTTTTAAAATATTATACAATAATTCCAGGTAATTGTCATGTAACTATACCCTGGTTAAGTCCAGAAGAGGGGTGGTTTCAGAGAATTGTTATTGTTTTTGACCTTATAGATCAATTTTCAATTTCAGACTTAGTCTGTGAGGGATATTTTCAAGCCATTATGATTGTAAGTATAGTATGTGAACAAATAATAGAACTCCTAAGCTTTCTAACTATCATCAAGGGTAGGATATACCTTTTGGAAAGCAGTCCAGCTATCCGGAGTTTCTATGAAGCTCTCAACAAAAAACTTATTATTTGGAGCTACTACAACTGTCCTCAAACAAATACATGAATAAATATATTTTAGCCACCAATATAAGAATAAATATTCTTAATATTGATAACCTTAATATCAACAATAAAACATATAAAGAAACTATTATTATCAATTATTTTAATAAGAAAAATTATAATAATTATATATATGTGATACAATTATTCTATTATTATTATATTTGTTGAGGTAGTGTTTAAAATTATTATTAAAATATCATTATTTTGCTTTCAATATGTATATTTTGATTTAAGATACAGCGAGCTACCGTCTCTTTAAATACTAAAGCGTACGGGGCTTTCAGTAAAACATACAAAATAAACAATATACAAAAATCTCTTACTTTTTCTAGATAGAAAGAAAGGGAATTTAAACAAAAAAATTACAAATAATCACAATCAGGAATCTGATTTGGAAGGGAAGGAACTGTTCAACTGTGGAATACTACAAAATGCACACTCACTGTTGACGGTGAAGACTTAGAATTCTATTGAAGGCTCATACTCATTGGCTTGAGAAATGAAATAAATTGGCTTCTTCTCAAGATACTTCATCAAACAGTATCCTTACAAGTGGCTTCTCTCTTTGCAATAGCTGAAATACCTTCTATTACTTTGTATTTATAGTCAAGTCTTGGCTTCACGATTGTCTACATTTAATCACAATCTGACACGGCCCTTCTATAAACTCTCGAGTATGAAATCTAGACCTTTATTTTGAAGAACATGTGACTTTAATATTGAAAATTAATCAAGTTCTTGAGGTAATTTACTAAGGAACATAATTAACAATGAAACCTTTTCCAGCTTTGAACCCACTAATTTCATATTTCCAACTTTAATCCGAATTTCTTAAATGAATCCCATAGTAATAGTAATGCTTACTTGACTGCACTTTGTGAATGATAGGGTCTGACTTAAAATATTTTAGAAATATATTTGTCTTTCAAAATCTTCCACAGTGCTAAACAATTTCTTTTGTTTTTTGGTAAAGAATTCTTGAAATGAATGGGAGATGATCTTTATTGAGGTATTGTACAACAAAATTATATGCCTTGAAATTGAGAGTTTCTTGAATTTATCTTGCTCTATGATCAGTCTATAGGATAAGATCTAATTCTCTGATGTGGTCCATTTCTGATTACATCACTGTAACCCAGGTGAAGTAGTTTCCTGAACTTGAAAATAGACGATTTACTAGGTTACTTGATGAAATATTAACTATGACGATACTCTCCCCTGAATATGTGAAATATAAGACATCCAGTAAGATTTTGTTCCATTGAAACTTCAAACAGCCAGTAGGATCTTTCTCCCCTGAAATTTACAGTGGCCAGTAGGATTTCTCTCCCCTGCAGTTTATTATTAATTAATAATAATAGAATTATTATGTGCTGTATTCAACCAGTAGGTTCCTCCTCTAGGTTCTATCAGCTATTATTATTATTTTTACAATTCAATAATGGTTAAGTACTTTAAACAAAATAAATGGTGTCAATTTCTGATAAATTGATATTGATAATGTGTTGAGGCAGTTGCTAAAATGAGGGTGAAAATATTCTTGTTTTATTTTCAATATATATACTCTCATATTCCAAGATAAAAAAACTCCTACTGCTTTAAATAATAAAGGTTAACGTTCTTTCCAGTGAAACCTATAAAATAAAAAGTATAAAAAATTATTTTAATTTTTTGAAATAGAAATAAAATTAATTTTAATGAAATTGAAAATAATTACAATCATGAATTTTATCTTGAAGGAAAAGGACTTTTAAATGGTGGAAAACTCCAAAAATATTCATATGAGTATGGAAGGTCTACTAGAACTAAATAAAGTCTTTTTTTATAAATCAAAGAAATCACAAATAAACTATTATAAATTACTGTGTAATAACATCTGAAGTGAAATGATTTTCTAAAAACAAATTATAAGATAATCAAAATATAAAGTGTATGATAAGCTAGTTTCCAAGCTATTACTCAATAATAGAATTCCCAAAACAAGTCAAAAATAGCTATAAAACACTAGACTCAAGATAAGAATCTTAAAAGAGGTATTGTGCAATCATTGGATAGATTCATCAGCTTTTTAATAGCTTTAGACATTCTTTTAGAAAGTAAAATGATCTATTAATTCCTCTAAAAACATAATCTGATTATAAAATTTGGATTCTTTATTTATAAAAATTGACAGATAAAAAATTGAGAGTTATTTATAGCTATATAATATTACATATAACAAGATAAAGATAATTGGAAGATTAAATGTATTGATTGATTGGGGAGAAAGTAATTAAATGGCTGTTTTTAGTATTTAAGACACCCACAATATGGTGAAATATACTTTTAAATATTTTGTACTTTCAAACCTAAAAGCCATTATTAAAAATTACCTTTTCAATTAAAATGGTTTTTTTTTTCTCATTTCTAAACTGTAAGCGTTTTTTTCAACCCCAAGTAGCTTTCTACTTCAATTAGGTATATTTCCTATTCATTCAATGCTATATACAATGTGATTATTTTAAATTTCACAATATTTGTAACCAGAAAATAAGATTTTAATGAAACATCTACCAATTCATATGTTCAATTAATTTTCAAAGTGCTCCCATTTTTCTCAAAAAAAATTAAAGGAGGTCCTTTTAAGGCAAATAAGGAATACTCTTCTCCATATGCAAATATTATTTTTTTTGGTTTAAACCAAAATTAAATCAACAATTGAATAAACTTATAATTTAATATTATATATATATTATTTTATTGCATTTTTCTATTTAAAATATTATTCTACTATTGGCATGTGATTAAAAACCAGAGCACAAGCATGAAGCTAAAAAACCATAGAATATGGAGCTTATTAAAAAAAATGTAACACACATCTTTTGCCTTTGTTCAACCAAATTAAGGAACAATGATCTCACATATCTCATAGAAAGTACCTCAGGAATGCATCCTTTAAATATTAAAATCTGAAAAAGGAAACATTTAAATTCCAGAAAACATCTTTACTATCACCAACCAATAGTAATTGACTACTTTATCAATGCTATAAGCCCTTTCTGAGAGTAAATATTAATTTACAACTCTAATCTAAAACATTTGGATTGAAACAAAGACCCATCATCTGGGCTATTTTATCTGTGCTCTGAAAGCAAGTTTTTTCATGTTACTAGCTCTAATACTGTACCTTAACTTGAGTAAAAGTCTTTTTTTCACCTCTAATCTAGCTTATATTGTTCTGATTAGACACCCATCAAGTAGAATATTTAATGGAGTGGTTACTGCAGGGCTGCATAATAATATAACCCTTACCCCTGTATCTGAAACATATACATAGTAATGCACACTTTCCTCTTAAAAGAAACAAATTACCACTTTTTGGAAATTGAAAAATAATTTGAGCCTCTGTAGCTTTGTAATACTTCATCAAGGGTGTATCAAATGTGTGGCCATATTTCAGAGCTCATGCTTTCCTACAGTTTGTGAGCCTGTGAGATATGTATAACATACCCATAAGGCCACAAATGACTTTATACAGAGTTAAATTTGTCTTTAACAGACTTTTTAATTGGATTTAAAATAAAAAATAACAAGAAATAAGTATATTTTTTTTGGATAAACAAAGTTATAAATGTTATGTCATTTTTGGATTCTACACCAAAAATAACCTAGGGTACACCCATAGGGTGTTGCACTCAAAAATACTTAGTTATTATGTTATTGGAAGATTTAAGAGACTCACAGTACTAATGTATCTTTTTTTAACATTTCTTTAAATTGTTAAATTTAAGCTTAAATACGCTATAATTTAAAGTTGCATGAGGTTTATGCAAACTTACCAAAATTTTAGTTAAAATTGAGGTGTTGTGTATATTTACTTAATTGGCTAAGGATTTTCCATACAGGATGTAATTCCTGCATGGGCTCAATTTAAAAGGGTATAAGGCCATAGTATGGCTTTAAATAAATAAAAGGGCAAAATCCACGGAAAAAGGTGGGACAAAGGAAAAAGACCAAATAGAGCTGGGGTACCCAACTTTTTGGATCTGCAAGGATTCAATCAAGGTTGTCCACCTGTATTGGAGGATTTTCAACCTTATTTAAAATTTAAGATTAGACTTTGATCCAAAATTAAAGTTTGAACTGGTTTTATTCCAAATTGGACAGGAATTTCAAGCTGCCACAGGGTAAATCCCTATATGCAGGCTTGAAATTAAGGTTTTAAGAACTGTCAAAACTTAATTAAGCTCAAAAAGCTTAAATAACCTTGAAGCTTTAAGGTTACAAGCATTAAAACCTTATCAAAAGTTAAGGTTTAGTGTGTATTGCTATTTTACGTGGAAAAATAGCAATAACTTCAAAAATTCATTAAAAATCCCATTCTTAATGGATTGACTTGAGAATTTAACACAGTTTACAACTTAATATTATCTATGTATAAATTAAATTTTAAGTATCTTTTATAAATAAATTTCCTGGGTAATTAGCCTCAAAATTTACTCTTTTAATTCAGCTCAAAGAAGATTATAATTTCTTTAAAAATTAATTAAAAATTGAGTTTAAGAGATTTCTGCTTGAAACTCTACTTTTAAGTTGCATATGTGATGAACTTTAATATAAATCAACTTGTATTATATTAAAACTTAAAATGATTAGCTTAAAAAAGGATTAAAGTTACTTGAAGTTGATAATAACACTGGTAACTTTAAATTGGAATGAAAAATAAGTTGCCTTAAGTTAAGAACTTTATTTTTTAAGCATGGTTTTTCAGTTTTGACTTGAGCACGCCCTCTATATTCATTATGAATCATGAGAGTTGTTCTGTAGACATAAAAAGAGTCTTTTTATCACTTTTTTTATCCATCATCATTATCAATCCAATTATCTAATACATTCAAACAGTTAAAGTTTTATTATATATAAAATCTTATTATTAAAATATTTCTTGAGCATTTTATTCTTTATAAATATTGAATTAAAGAATTTAAATCATAGAAATGAGATTATTTTGGTAATCATCTATAATATATTTTATCTTATAAAATTATTGTCTTTAAAAATATCTTTTAAAATCCACAAATTCCTCTCAAAAACTCTTAATCATATTTTTATTATACAAAATGTTTTTATCTTTTACAATATTTATTTTTAGGCATGTTTTTGACTTATAATCATTATTTAATATAATAACTTTTTTTTGTTTGACTTGTTGTATTAAATAAATAATTATAAGTAAGTTTTCTCTAGAATTCGTATATCTTTTCAATCTATTATTAGTTATTCTTATATAGAGCTTTTCTATAAGAATTCTTTCTGCACAGTGTGTGTTTTAAGTCCTTTATAAATAATATTATATATTATTTATAAGTGGTTAAATATTTATATATTTCCACGTGTAATTGTCTCATTAAGAGCTTTACACTTCTTATTGTTATAATTTTCACTGACTATAACAATAATAGAATAATTATAATTCATTATAATTTATTATATTCTTTTTATTATATTATATTTTATAATAATAATTAAATTTATTTTCTTATCTATATTAATTTTTGATGATTATATTTAAATTTGTGGTTATATATATTTTATTATATTATATTTTTCTACTGAGGGACAGTCATAGTACTCTTGATCTTGTTACTATTATCAAGAGTTTCATAGACAAACTTTACATGATTTGAGGCACTTTTCAGCCCTGTGTCTTTAAGTCCAAGAAAGTCATAAAGGGTTCAAGGTTATAATCCCAGACCAAGGCGTATTGGGGGATACTATCTCATACTTGTGAGCTATTAGGTTTAATATCTGTAAAAAGGCTTTTGAACTATTGATTAATAATCATTTGAACCTTAAATTTTCACTCCTGCCTGTGATGGGTTGGTATTGTTGCATACTCTCCCATATGACGGAATTATCAGGTGTCAAAGATATTCAAAGGATGTTTCACTTTGATTACCAACAGCTTGACCAATCAAAGGTTCCCAGAAATTTATGGTACAGTTTCTGATGAATCAGAAGCACAAAAACTATCTTTAGGGTCTGTAGAAGAAAGGTCTCACCCTTCATGAGGTAAAAATGATAACTGATGGTCCCAAAAATCACATCTTGGACCAATTCAAGGGTGTGTTGAGACTATGGGACCACAGGTGAGATACAGGAGTTAAAAACTTTATATTTGTGTTCATGTGCAAAGCTGAATAACCCCCCACTTCCCTGAAGTAAGATGAAAGATTTCTTCTCTTCACAAAAACAAGAAATCCTTGTGTTTTATATTTTAATTATTACATAGTAAAGCTTTCAGAAACATAATTACTCCAAGGATTAAACAGATAAAATTATGATCTTGATTATATTTTTTCAACTATTATAGTAGCTCAGTTTACAGTTGGGGAAAATAGGGCTTTCAATATATTCCATCACCACTATATTATTTTGATAGAGCTCTTTAATATTTCTGCAATTTGTAATTTGGCATCACACGCATAATTAAATATTTTTAACAACTAAATCATAGAGTAATCCTGACAGCTACACTCAGATTAAATTTTTGAGGTAATGTAAGTTCAACTTAATTTGTCCATTTAAGTCATTAGAGTCCTTAACCCCCTGATTCAAAGTCCTTAAATGAAGCTTTAAATGTTTGAAAGCTTATAGTTCTAAACTAATTGGGCATATAAACTCACTCAAAATTTCATCTCCAATGAAATTCTTAACTGAAAGCTTGGTCTAGCTCTCAAATTTCTCAATACAGGCTCTAAAATCTATTTGGGTTCTTGCACATCCAAAATGTGGGCTACCCTGGAAGCTCTTTTAATTCACACTTCTTGCATTCCAATAAATCAATATAATAGGGGGGTCTTTAGCCCACCAAATCCCTTATTCTGAATCTCAAATTATTTCTTTACCAAATACCAAACCAAATCAGCTGTGTTTTTGGAGGTGCCAAAAATGTAGGTTCCAAGATACCAGATCTCATTTTTCTTCTCTTCAAATCCCAAATTTCTTTTTTAATCTTTCTGTTGACTTTTCTTAAGTGAAATAAATTTTTTTTGATAAACTTTTCAAGTCATTATTCTTTGCATCCATTTTTCCATTACATTAAAAAAATCACTTTTCAATCCCTTTCCCTCTTCTCTTTCAAAATTAAATTTCCAGGATGATAACACACCAAGAACTCTTTGAGGACCCAATGGAGTTCTATTGGGTTCAGGGAACTTGAACATGTGAAAGATTGAAAAATTTAAAAGTAAATTTGTTTTTCTACATGAAAATTCATGCAAAAAGATATATCAGCCCCCCACAGATTCAATCCAGACACATACATATAGTACATTGAAGGACTTTGCGAGCCTTGGAGGTATTTTCATATTCCCAGAAGACCACAAGAACTTAAATTCAGCTATGGTTAAAAATGAAAATTTCATTTTTAAATAGAAAAAAAATTAGTTATAAAATATGAGAGTTATAATGAAAACTTAATAAGAAAGTTACATCAAATTTTTAAAAAAATTAACAAATATTGTTACTTGAAATAATGGAGTAAAAATTCATTTTTTAACTCCACTTATT